>LGRX02001098.1:20814-67721 GCA_001247695.2 Cymbomonas tetramitiformis | reverse complement strand
CCCTGGAATATTTCACCGCCATGTCGGCATACGTGCTGCCTTTCATGCACTGTATGACCTTCGGTGTCGTGAAGAGTACTGTGAAGATGTTCCGCCACAAGGTGCCCAACTGCGATGACACGTGCTACTTCACCGCCGCGCAGCTACAGCAGCTACAGAAGAACGGCAAAGGGCTGTGTGCCCCGCACGACATGCACCGTGAGTACCAGGACGTGGTGCAATATGCAGGTAGGTGTGCTGGCAGGCATGATTGCAGGAAAGCTGTTCTTCCCATGCATGCGAGATCTACGTGAATTGTGTGCATAGGCCCGCCCGTTGTATGGGTTGACCATTGATTGAATGAACGGTGCATGCATGCTGATGTCGCCCGAAACGCTTGGTTTGTTTGCAGGGAACTACACTATGGAGGACTGGCTCAACTTCATTTTAATATTCAGCCCGCTGGTATTCATGGACGTCCTGTGGAGTCTCAACCGAGAGTTGGACAGGGCTTGGTGGAAGCTGAGGGAGGCTGTGATATATTTCATCCGGCAGGTGTGCGCCGGCACAATCGAAGACCGCGCAGAGGCTCGCGCACAAGCGGAGCTGCGTATGAGGGAGTTCGCAGTCATTATTGAGAACGAGTGCCCTATGAACATGCTGACGCTGAATCTACGCCTAGCCGTGGTACACTTGTGCAAGCAAGAGGAGAAGGTAGGCGTTGTCAGCTCCAACATCGAGCTATGGGTGGAGCGCCTGTTGGGGGAGGCGAAGGGGGTGGTGCCGGAGCTGGTGGGGGGGAAGGCCATCGATTCATGCATCGGTAACGCCTACTTGCTGAAAGACCGTGTAGATGACATGGCCCACTATCTTGTACCCCGGGATCCGGTTCCTTCCAGACTATGTCGCGCACTCGGTGAAAGAGGACGGCCCGGGTTTCCGCGATGACCCGGGGCTCGCGTGTCACTTCATGGATGGCGGTCATCACATCATCCGCGGTGGCGTGGCTGTATCCGCGCTAAGCGCCGATGCGGAAGGAAGGCTGCTGCCGGGCCTGGCGGCTTCCTTGCGTGCCATGCACGGTGAGCGATACGAGCTTGAACGGGACGCCTTGGACGTCCTATGTTTTCCACGAATGCGGCACGGCGACGAGGACTTCACGTCCACGATGTACACCAGGGCAGTAACCAGAATCTCCTACAACGTAGCCTTAGCATCCTCCGAAGCCGATGCATTTGAATACGGCCGCGTGGAAGCTTACTATCTGATCTGGGACCCGGCCACACATTGCGCTGTGTGCCGTCTAGCCATGGTGACGGCATACCCGACTATCAAAAACGCGCGCATGAACAGCCGTGCCGTCTTTGTCTTGAACGAGGATGCCAAACATACCCTGCTGATGCCGGCGTCACGCCTTGAGACCAAGTGTATCTGCCACCGTCCTCCGGGATTTAAAATCCCCCTCCACGTCATCTACCTTTGGCCAGGAATGAAATCTGCACGATGCTCAAGACCTTAGCAACGGCAAGCTAGAAACCAGCAGCATGCGTCCTTCCTTCCTCTCTCCTTATTGCTTCTAGTGTGACCTTACTTGCAAAGCCACGTACTTACCTACCTAGCATATCTGGTAACAGTTATGTAACATTCCATGCATGATTGCCACGTGCACTAATCTTGCACACGTGTCCGTATCACAGTGCATCCTGCCTGCCACATGTCCAACCGTGGTCATACCGTGGTAAATTTACCGGTCATATGTGGTAATTTTACCATTGGGGGTCAATTTACCGGTCATATGTGGTAATTTTACCATTGGGGGTCAATTTACCGGTCGTAGGGGGGTACCATGGTAAATTATATACAGCAATGGTAAACAATAATATATAATTACCGCGCTATAAGTAAATGTGGTAAGATCGTGTTAGAAAAGTGCCAACAGACCAATAGGAAATTACCCACGGGATTTATATCGCCACTATTAGTGTAATGGTGGTAAAACACCAATTTACCACAATTTACCCCCAGTTTACCACATTTTACCACCATTTTACCACGTTTATTTCTCAGTGTGATAACCTTACGCACAAGCACACACATTGTGCTCACTACAGCATCTCGCACATACGCATAAGCATACACTGTATTTCCGTTGCAGCATCTCGCACAGCACGTCTCACGTGATAGGGGCGGCAGCCTGACCGGTTCGCCACTGGTCAGCTCAGGTTGAATCCCTGACCGCCTCGAGGTGGGCGCACTCTCGGCAGTGCCCAGCCGAGTGTGCGCCCAAAGCCATATTCAAAGCATCCCACCATAAGCATACGCACAAGCACAAACATTGTGCTCACTACAACATCTCGCACATACGCATAAGCATACACTGTATTTCCGTTGCAGTATCTCGCACAGCACGTCTCACGTGATAGGGGCGGCAGCCTGACTGGTTCGCCACCGGTCAGCTCGGGTTGCATCCCTGACCGCCTCGAGGTGGGCGCACTCTCGGCAGTGCCCAGCCGAGTGTGCGCCCAAAGCCATATTCAAAGCATCCCACCATAACCTTACGCACAAGCACACACATTGTGCTCACTACAGCATCTCGCACATACGCATAAGCATACACTATATTTCCGTTGCAGCATCTCGCACAGCACGTCTCAGGTGATAGGGGCGGCAGCCTGACCGGTTCGCCACCGGTCAGCTCAGGTTGAATCCCTGACCGCCTCGAGGTGGGCGCACTCTCGGCAGTGCCCAGCCGAGTGTGCGCCCAAAGCCATATTCAAAGCATCCCACCATAAGCATACGCACAAGCACACACATTGTGCTCACTACAGCATCTCGCACATACGCATAAGCATACACTGTATTTCCGCCGCAGTCTCTCGCACAACACGTCTCACGTGATAGGGGCGGCAGCCTGACCGGTTCGCCACCGGTCAGCTCAGGTTGAGTCCTAGACCGCCTCGAGGTGGGCGCACTCTCAGCAGTGCCCAGCCGAGTGTGCGCCCAAAGCCATATTCAAAGCATCCCACCATAAGCATACGCACAAGCACAAACATTGTGCTCACTACAGCATCTCGCACATACGCATGAGCATAGACCGTATTTCCGTTGCAGTATCTCGCACCGCACGTCTCACGTGATAGGGGCGGCAGCCTGACCGGTTCGCCACCGGTCAGCTCAGGTTGAGTCCTAGACCAACTCGAGGTGGGCGCACTCTCAGCAGTGCCCAGCCGAGTGTGCGCCCAAAGCCATATTCAAAGCATCCCACCATAAGCATACGCACAAGCGCACACATTGTGCTCACTACAGCATCTCGCACATACGCATAAGCATACACTGTATTTCCGTTGCAGCATCTCGCACTGCACGTCTCACGTGATAGGGGCGGCAGCCTGACCGGTTCGCCACCGGTCAGCTCAGGTTGAATCCCTGACCGCCTCGAGGTGGGCGCATACACTCTCGGCAGTGCCCAGCCGAGTGTGCGCCCAAAGCCATATTCAAAGCATCCCACCATAAGCATACGCACAAGCACACACATTGTGCTCACTACAGCATCTCGCACATACGCATAAGCATACACTGTATTATTTCCGTTGCAGTATCTCGCACAGCACGTCTCACGTGATAGGGGCGGCAGCCTGACCGGTTCGCCACCGGTCAGCTCAGGTTGAATCCCTGACCGCCTCGAGGTGGGCGCACTCTCGGCAGTGCCCGGCCGAGTGTGCGCCCAAAACCATATTCAAAGCATCCCACCATAAGCATACGCACAAGGACACACCTTGTGCTCACTACAACATCTCGCACATACGCATAAGCATACATTGTATTTCCGTTGCAGCATCTCGCACAGCACGTCTCAGGTGATAGGGGCGGCAGCCTGACCGGTTCGCCACCGGTCAGCTCAGGTTGAATCCCTGACCGCCTCGAGGTGGGCGCACTCTCGGCAGTGCCCAGCCGAGTGTGCGCCCAAAGCCATATTCAAAGCATCCCACCATAACCTTACGCACAAGCACACACATTGTACTCACTACAGCATCTCGCACATACGCATAAGCATACACTGTATTTCCGTTGCAGTCTCTCGCACAGCACGTCTCACGTGATAGGGGCGGCAGCCTGACCGGTTCGCCACCGGTCAGCTCAGGTTGAATCCCTGACCGCCTCGAGGTGGGCGCACTCTCGGCAGTGCCCGGCCGAGTGTGCGCCCAAAGCCATATTCAAAGCATCCCACCATAAGCATACGCACAAGCACACACATTGTGCTCACTACAACATCTCGCACATACGCATAAGCATACACTGTATTTCCGTTGCAGCATCTCGCACGGCACGTCTCAGGTGATAGGGGCGGCAGCCTGACCGGTTCGCCACCGGTCAGCTCAGGTTGAATCCCTGACCGCCTCGAGGTGGGCGCACTCTCGGCAGTGCCCAGCCGAGTGTGCGCCCAAAGCCATATTCAAAGCATCCCACCATAAGCATACGCACAAGGACACACCTTGTGCTCACTACAACATCTCGCACATACGCATAAGCATACAGTGTATTTCCGTTGCAGCATCTCGCACGGCACGTCTCAGGTGATAGGGGCGGCAGCCTGACCGGTTCGCCACCGGTCAGCTCAGGTTGAATCCCTGACCGCCTCGAGGTGGGCGCACTCTCGGCAGTGCCCGGCCGACGAGTGTGCGCCCAAAGCCATATTCAAAGCATCCCACCATAAGCATACGCACAAGGACACACCTTGTGCTCACTACAACATCTCGCACATACGCATAAGCATACATTGTATTTCCGTTGCAGCATCTCGCACAGCACGTCTCAGGTGATAGGGGCGGCAGCCTGACCGGTTCGCCACCGGTCAGCTCAGGTTGAATCCCTGACCGCCTCGAGGTGGGCGCACTCTCGGTAGTGCCCAGCCGAGTGTGCGCCCAAAGCCATATTCAAAGCATCCCACCATAAGCATACGCACAAGGACACACCTTGTGCTCACTACAACATCTCGCACATACGCATAAGCATACATTGTATTTCCGTTGCAGCATCTCGCACGGCACGTCTCAGGTGATAGGGGCGGCAGCCTGACCGGTTCGCCACCGGTCAGCTCAGGTTGAATCCCTGACCGCCTCGAGGTGGGCGCACTCTCGGCAGTGCCCGGCCGAGTGTGCGCCCAAAGTCATATTCAAAGCATCCCACCATAAGCATACGCACAAGCGCACACATTGTGCTCACTACAGCATCTCGCGCATACGCATAAGCATACACTATATTTCCGTTGCAGCATCTTGCATAGTACGTAATTTTGCATACGATAATAATAGCCGTATACCATAATGCCACTTGCAAGTATCCATACATTAGGTTGTATATGAACGTGGAAATATGAACATGGAAATGCACTTGCATAGTGAATTGCTCTTTTCAAAAACATCTCCCGTGTGCATAATATGGCATCCTGATATTTGCAGTGATCAAATTGGCCCCGCGCGGCTACTCAAAAACCTAAAATATCAAAATATTGCATCGGTTTTGTTTCTACGAACCTTCTCCAATGTTCTCCAAAAATATTAAGTCATATAATATCATTTCCCGGAATCATGCACTTTATAGCGCCCCGCCCCATAGCCCATACATAATAAAACCTCCGCTCTCACAGCTAGTATCTCTCCCACACGGCCCCGCAACCCGATAACAATAAAATATGGGCTATGCAACTTTCTAATGCCTTCTACTAGCATGGTGCACCTTCACAAACTTGCCATTGGCCTCGTAGCGACACATTCATTTGCCGCGCATGCATGCCAAGTGCAAAACACGATTTCCTGCTGTTTGCAGTGACCAAAATGGCCCCGCACGACTACTCCAAAACCCTAAACGTCAAAATTTTACATTTTTGAGTTTGTCCAAACCTTCTCCAAACTTCTCCAAAAGTATCAAACTGTGTAATATCATCATTTCCCGAAATTGTGCACTTTATAGCGAACCCCGCATACGCCGAACCCCCTCTCACAGCTAATATTTCACCCACAACACCCCGCCACCAACCCTAAAACCCTAAAATATTTGATATGCAACCTTTTACTGCCTTCTACTATCATGTTGCACCTTCCCAAACCTTGTAATGGCCTTTTATAAACTTATTAATGTGCCACGCGAGCATTCCATGTGCACAACTTGATTCCCTGGTATTTGCAGTAAACGAAATGGCCCCGCACGGCTACTCCAAAACCCGAAATGTCAAAATTTTACATTTTTGAGTTTGTCCAAACCTTCTCCAAACTTCTCCAACCTTCTAACACTTCTAAATGTCATTTTTTCGAAAAATCGTCAAATTATGCAAAAACGTACCACCCACGCGTGCCACATGCCTCTCACTATTTGGAGTGTCACCCTCCAACCTCATCTATCGGCCAAATTTTGGAACACATACGGTACTGCCATGACTGGCGAGGCCACTAAAACAATTGCAAGTGCTCCTTTCCGTTATGCCACGGGATGGAGGGCATACACTGAACGGATTGATCTGCTGCTGTCTGAAGCACTACCGACTGAAGCAGCACAAGGAGAGACAACAACTGAAAATGAGCTTGACCCTGATGCTATTTGGGAAACCCTTCATGATCTGGCAAACAAAGCGGCAGCTCACTCCTTCGGCACAAGGGCCCAAAACCCGAAACCGGGAATATGCAAACCCTCAGCGGTATCAAATTACACCTACAAATGGATGAACATCATCAGACGAACCATTAAATGTATGGAAACCCGCATACACGACAACCATATTCCCACAGAGGCAAGCGGAACCTGATTCTAAAAATCCCTTACACAGGAATCAGAGCTAAACATAATGAAACTGCCACCGCTTGGCTTAGCCGCTTGACTGAAAACCTTATTCTCTTTAGGAAAGCCTTCCAGGAGAGCAGGGAGACTGATTTGGACGCAAAGGAAACTCCATGAGAGGGAGGCTCTCCGACATCTCTTTTCCACAAATCTTTCAAGATTCCTAGACACGGTTATGGGCAAAATAAAACCTAATGAACAAGGTGCAGCAGCAACACCTGATAGTGAGGGCAACATCCCCGAAAGCAAACAGGAAAGACTAGACCTTACCTTAAAAGAATACAAGGACAAGAAAATTTACTCCACCACCCCACAGAAACCGGATACTCTCCCCCCATGGCTCCTTGAAATCCTAAAAGTCAGCCCGAAACTCCCTAGTTCGATACTTAGCTGCCAAATTAACATGTCTTATCACTCGAACGGAACTAAACCAAGCATATTCTGAATGCGGCATATCGACGGCTCCTGGCCCCACAGGAATGAGAAACTCACAGTGGATTCAAGGCCCAGAAAACTTCCAAGCCCAAACTGTCTCTCTCTTCAATCACATTCTTAGAACTGGGAAATTTCCTAAACAAGCTAAGTCGGGCATCATTCTTCCAATCCCCCAAAACCCGCTCGAACCGTGTACACCTGACAATGCCAGACCGTTGACCATGCTTGAAACTGGTTTGAAACTCTTTGATACAATCATTGCAAACAGAATTAAGGCAGCCTTAAATGTCCACCCCATATTTTTCCTATACAAGATGCCTTCCTCCCAAACAAAAACATTGATGACTCACTTCAACTTTTGAACGAAGTCATCTCTGATGCCAACAGATACGACAAAGAACTTCATGTGGTCTACCTGGACCTTAAACACGCCTTTGACAGAGCTGAATTCTGGATGAGCGACCTCGCACTTGACAAGCTTGGCTTCCCCAAGGAAATTATCGAGATTATTTCAAACATCACTGATGAAGCCACCCGCACGGTCCTCACTGAGGAAGGGTTAACAGACGAATGGTCACTTCAGTGTGGAGTGCCGCAAGGGGAAGTTCTTAGCCCTCTCAGGTTTGTAGCCATCATGGACATCTTAGCAATATGGCTGGCCAAAAGGGCAAACGGAGCCAACCCGAGTGGTGCAACCTATGGGCACACCATGCACACTAGGAAAGATAGTACTGGCATTGATGCCTCACACCTCCCGGCACCAAATTTGATTAATATGAATTCACCCCCAAATGTCTTCGCTCGTTTTTTCTGCGACGACATGCTTATTGGCAAAACAAAGGAGGAAGTTCAAGATATGTTGGTGGTTGTTAATGAATTCATGACATACATTGGATTCCCGGTCAATGTGAAAAAAATCCAAATACTCATTCAGGAAATGTACGAGAACCACGAAGGCTACCACTAGGAGATATAGTGACTCTGATAAATTGCTGATGTCGGGAGGCCTTCTCCTGGTGGACCAAAATGCGGCTGGCCCAGAAATCAACGCGGGATGGTCCCCGCATGAGACTCCAGAATACCTAAAATACAGTGATGTAACTGAAGCCAATAGATACCTGGGGGTTTGGTATTCATTAAATGGAAAATGGAACCGTCAGACGGAACTCCTCACGGAAAAGTTGCAGTCTTCCCTTGCGGCAATTCAACTTCAAAATCTGACCTTGCACCAACGACTCAGATATGTTGTGAATGCAGTAATTGTCCCGAGGATGGCGTACCCGCTGAAAGTTACTTCTATCATTGCCACCTCCTCAGAAAACGTTGCACGTTCTCTTGATTGTAAAATAGCAAAATTCATCCTTAACTACATGGGATGCCCCACGGACACAAATCATTAGATTGTTTGGGCACCAGTCTGTTATGGTGGTTATGGGATTGGCAGTATTCAGGATGTGGCTGCTGCCACGTGCATCACTGAAACTATGTCCACTCTTTGCTCTGCAAAGGAGCACACGTACTGGCAAACTGACCACACTGATCGCATTAATGACCCCATGCTTATCTCCCTTTATAGAACGTACAGTGACGCATGGCTTAAAATTACGTTGCACAATATGAGGGAAAGGAAAGACCCCAAAAATCCCATCAATGGATTCCCACTCTCTCACTACACAACATACAGGAATCTCCAAGGAAAACAATTTAACTGGATGAAAAGGACTAGCACCATTATGGCCTCTATGGGCTATGCAATTGACTCCAAGCTCTTCTCTGAATGCGAAACAGGATATAATAACCTTGTCTCTTCTATTCCTAAATCACTGTTTGACTCAAGCAATGTGAGCAGCGCCATCCAAAAATACAATATCAAGCACACTGGTTTCTTTCTTACCCCCTGCGGTGGGATGCTGAGAAGATGGTCCGATATGAAGCACACTCTTGGTGTTATCGGAAATAAGCCCCCAGCATGGTTGGAAAGCCTTTGGAGTCTGAAATGATAATAAACCTGAAAAACCACGACCCTAAAGCTAGATATGTCAAACAATGCTACAGGGATGCGCATGACACCCCTGAAGTAAACGAGTTTCACTGGAAAGGTAATGGTGACAAATCTTCCATCACTCTGATTCGCATTCAAAAACTTGACATGGAAGCAAATACCTTACATTATTTTAAGTACACCCCAGACCACTTAGAACGTGATAACTTTATAAAAAACGAACAGGTGTTTCAATGCCATTATGACAGTGAATACCAAATAACAGCGGATGGCTGCATGCTCCTTTCTGTAGGAGAGACCATTGACTGTGAAAACAATGACACTCCCCCTATCAGCGTGAAATCGGATGTGCTAAACCTGGAAGCTCATTATGACTACATTGCGGACCGCCAAAAAGAGATTCTCTCTGCTCAGCTTAGGTACCGTGCCGCGGATGGAGAGAGCGCTTACAGCTGCCACAGTAACTCAGAAGAGGATGATAACCCTAGCAATGGAAACAGCATTCCTCAAGAGTCAAGACCACTATGGCATGGCTAGTGACGGTTCACTGTTTGCGGGGAAGAAAGCGGCTTGCAGTGGTGCGGCATACCTGCTTAAAGAAAGGGGGGACACCTTTTCGGTTAGGAAGACTAACATCCCTGCCAGCAGTGTCTCAGTGATAATGCATATATATAGTGATAGTGTCATCAGTGTTAATGCTGATCACCGATTGATTAAAGCGGATATCCAAACACGTAGTTCTACATCGGCCGAAACCATCGGGCTCCGACTTCTATTAGAGGACCAAAAGGACCACATTCTTAAGTCCGTGACTCCAATGATTCATGCCATCGACTAAATGGCAACGATTACAGCGGTAAATAAGGACAGTGCTCGTGAGAAGCTTCGGGAACCAAACCGACGTGAGCTGCAGGCAGTCGGATTAATCCTTGAGGAACTTGGCTTCTACAGTGGAGAAGACCACAGCAGGATTATCCTGAAATGGATCAGGGGGCATAATAATGACAGACTCCATGATAGAGTTGACAGAGCCGCAAAGAGGGCCTCTTTCAGGAAAGGGGCAAACGCTCCGCGATTCGACCCTTACGAAGAACTACCCTATTCTCTTTTTTATATGGAAGTGCCAGTTGCGGGAGATATCCGGAACCACATCAGGAGAATCCAACGCCTTACTCACCTTCATACCTGGAAAGCCATGTCGTCTCAAGGGAAGTATATTAGAATGCTTGATGACCACAATGTTCCTCCCACCAAGGATATCTCAAAAGTCACGGCTAAAGCTTACACAGCGGCCAGAAGCAGAGAACTCTTGGGCCTTCAAGCTTCACCCGCACGGTCACATAAGCTGGGGGTTATCTCCTCACCTGACTGCCCGTACTGCCAAACAGGAACCAAATGCACCTTCTCCCACATTCAACTGGATTGCCCGGGCCCGGGTAACTCGTTTGTATACCTTAGAGAAGAACAAGATGATGAACTCAGAAAACATGTGGCGGCTGAGCTTACAGGGGAACCAAAACTGCTGAATCCAGGGAAGGGCTCCTCCTTCATTGACATCTGCTCTGAAACTCTTTTTCCACTTGCTGACCTCCGCGACGAGATGAAGCGGGAGCTTTATCTCCAAGCATTGCCGGAATCGGGAATGTACCGCCCGTCTGCTTCCAAGAAGGGTACCATTGCCGTGACAGCACTTCCGGATGTAAACACTCAGAGTGGCAATAATGTGTACCCTGAACTTCAATATGCTAGGAAATAAGAGTTTTGGAAACTCCTGTCGTGGCACTATCTCTCAAAGAAAGAATTCCCGTCACCGCTCTCACGATATGCCACTCGTGCACATGACATTCATACAGCACTTAAAGCGTGCAGAGATGAGTCGGGTGACCCCAAAAACTGCTACGCCATTAGAAGAAGCCTTCTTGACATCATCATTGACGACCGTGGACTAAACGAGAATGGATGTGAATTGTTTTGTAACCCGTTGAACTCACACCCTAGGATACATTCGAGAAGATGTATTCCTTCTGATCAGATGAAAGCCGCCCTTCGGCCCTTTTGTGCAAATGGCAGGATTGGTTTTGATGGACTTGCATATGATGCATACGTTGACCCTATCACTAATTGGCTACTGCCCCGCAGTCCTTGTGGGAGGACCAGATCCGGATCTGGTCCTCCCACAAGGACCGCTTTTCAAATAATTTAATTGGTCGCTTACCGATATTTGTGGTCGCTATCCCATGAAAGGTGGTATATATAGGTCCTATATTAATTTATTTGAACGCTGGTTTGGCATATATCCATCCCATATATCCATGACGAACGCATTTCAAACCTCTACACTCAAATTTTCAAAACGGATTTTTTGGAACATTCAAAATGTGGCAAATTAGTGACTCATCTTCAATAATTTTTTACCAATCATATATCAACACTACACCTGCGCGGATACCATCAAATTGAACCTATCCATATGTCCCGATCATATTTGGGCGGTAGGCCCGGTTGGAATGCATATATTGGCTCGTTGGCTCGTTGGCTTCCCCTCTAATATATTGGCTCGTTGGTTTCCCCCCTAAAACAGTGGTCACGCGAGCTGACCAGCCAGCCATCATAATTGCTTGCTAGAAGGGCATATATCGCAAGGTTGGTGTGTGCGGCACATTAAATCTTCAAGTATATATGTATTGCGAATTTCTGAAAGTCTAACATCATCCAAATATCTTATTTTTCGACTGGCGTGTACATTTTAGAATGGATGAATGCCAATTTCTAAAGTCCGAAATTCACTAAATTCGGAATTTGCATTGTGTTGAACATGCGCCATGCTGAAATAGAGCGGAAATGATGATGAGGGTGCGAAGTAACCGATTCAGTTATCTTATTTGGTCATAAACTCAAGATGTATAACCATGAGCATCACCGTGAGCCCCCCATGTGACTCCTAATACTCAAAATAACGGTGGTCCTTGTGGTAGGACCACCATTTTCTTCAAGCTTTTGGTGAAATTACACCCCTAAAGCGTGTCGTTCAACCACACACCTAAAGTCTCATGGGGGCCGCCGCTACAAGAAATAAAATTCATCATTTAACTCATAAAGATCATGTGCAAATGTTGCCTGTGCCTCAAATACTGTAGTCGATTTAGTGATCGAAACCGCAATTGCCCATGATTGGTCCTTGTGGTAGGACCATGAATTTGGGAAGTAGCCATAATATGGGTAGGAATGTTTATGGGAACCCCCCGTTTGACGGCAAGGAAAGATTCTCAAACTCAGCGGTCATGACTACCTTAGAACTCGACCACCGTGCAGCAAACACTGTACCCGGATTCCGAGGCATTTGGATCCTCCCACTCTCTCCAAAAAATCAAGAAAAGTGGATTGCCAAAGGATTTAAAATGGTATTCAGATTTCCTCATAACACCATTCCGTTCATTCCCCACGGCTACTGGACGGGAGACGACCCATATGTTCTTCCGGGCGGAGGATGTTATAAAGATGACTTCTCAGATGTTTGTATTATCGCTATTGATAGCCCTCCGAGCCTAGACTTTCCTGCTCATGACTGGAGTGGGACGCAGAAAAAGATTGCTAGATGGTACGTGAATGTCCTTCCCGAGAAGAAGATCATCGAAAGAAGACTGAAATGCACAGGAGTTGCCTCCGAGATCTGGCAGGAAGTTTTGAGTGAAATGAAGTCTGCCATCCCTGATAGCCTTTGCCCGTGGCCCCTCCCGCAGGAGACTCAACAGAGTACCCACCCCACAGATTACTACGGAGGACACTATGACACGTGTCACACGAACAGAGACAACACACCATTTGTAGGAACTATCACATGGCCCAAAGAAATCACATTGATGGGATATCTTCCGAAGCACTTTGGATAGGTCCTTAGCACCATCGGGATCCACAAGAGAAGACTGAAGCCTCTCCTAAAGAAACTTTCCAGGTTGTGCAGATACCACACTCGCGTTAGACAAGACGCCTTCCTTAATGGTAATGCTAGAGTCGAGAACCATGACCCTCTCAGAACCACACTTAGCCGAATCACCGGTATTACAGAAGAAGAAGCCGTTAAAAGGGCAAACATGCCTTTCCTTACCTCCCATGAATGATTATAATCTCCACTTCTTCTCCTCACTCATATGATTTATTGATTTACCCCCCTCCTGCCTTAGCTCGCCCCCTCCACCCCCCACACTCCGCTCCCTCCACCTCCGCCTTCCCGACCCTCCACCACCGCTCCTTCTCCGCCTCGCTCCCGCCCCTTTTCCATCACAGATGCAGCCTCGCTCTACCTCCACCTCCTCTGCTGTTTCTTCGCCGGCACGGCCGTTTTAGCGCTCTGCGTAGTTTTGTCATGCCGCGGTTTCCTAGGTTGAAGTGACCTAGATGAGCCCTTAGTAGGGGTGCGCTTTGAGGATGATTTCAGCTACCTCTGTTCTTCAGTCGCCTGCTTGCAGGATTACATCGGACTCATGACTTTGTCATTATTCTCAGCGTAAATGTTATATTATTATTATTATTATTATTATTATTATTATTATTATTATTATTAGGATTTCATCGGTTGGCGCACACAAAAACAGCATTTCGCAAATCCAACCGGTAGAAATGTTCATCGTAATATGAGCTACATATCTACCGGTTGGAATTGCATAATTACGTGTCGTTTACATTATATATAAATATGTATCAAAAACTTTATTGCAAGGTTCACATCTCACAATTGAAATCCCAAAGGCACCGCAAACAAACAAACTCGTTGAAATGCCAAAACGACTACCTAGAAAACCTCATGCAAATTCCCAGTGTTCACCCATGTTGATAATCATGACTAGCCCTGCAAGCAATGCCGCAGCCCTGCGAGCCGTGCAAGCAAGGCAACCACTATCCGCTGCAAACAATAGGTCGAAAAGCTCCGCGTGCTCCATGATGCATCCTCCTCCTGCTGCTGAAACAATCGGTCTTGCCTGCGCTGTGCACAACTGTCGCGCCGATTTCCCCAAACCTCCAAAAGACTCCATCGCAAAAGGCACAAGCGTGTGAGGCTAGATTGATCCGTACAATGCCCTATTGGCTCGCGCATGTACCGCCGCAGCCCGCCGCGGCTCCCGAGCAGCCCGGTCTACCATACGAGGCACAACAAGGGAATGCAAGGCTCGCGTCAATCACGACATGTCTGCCTCGTCCATCATGGTTGAGCAGCGTGTGCTGTCGGGCTTCCAATCATGCGAATACCCATGATGATGATTGCGATCCTCCACGATGGCAAAGGCTGGATCAAAGACTTGTGTCAGCATATACATGCCAACACATCACGAACGGCGTGATGTGCCGTGATAGCCCATCCACTCCAGTTACAGACAAGGTAGTGGGTTGCCAGAGGGGTCAATAGAAGCACCGCATACACATGTATGTCGCACCAGCTAGAATAGGCATCGGGGCACCCAATTGCAAAGCCAAGGCGACAACTGCCTGAGTGGGTGGAAGCCGAAAACAAGGCGACGCGGGGATGGCTGCCACCAAGTGAGCAGCGAGTGGCGCCACGTCGTGAAACGGGGAAAGCAACCGAGCTCGAGAGGCAGGCGCTGTTCAGGCGCAGCTTGGTCAAATCAATCAAGCCAGTCCGTCGGATCCGTTCAAGACCGAAGAAAGGTCCTTCTGCAACTTAATGTTGGGCTGCGCAAAGAGACCCCACCCAAGCTCTGAATCCAACTCGGGCCAACCCACTGACGGGAAGGGATGATCATCTCTCCGGGCCTCAACCACTCGGCTGTGCGAAGTGCCAAGCGCCTGTAGTGAGGAATGGAGGCTTTGTTCCAACCTCCCCGCCGCCAAATCTTCCCCGTGACTGCAAATACTAGGGAGGCAGCACTCCTCCAAGGCTGGCACCCCAAGCCGCATGCGAGCCCACACCCGAGCCCAAGAACCTACCCACCTGCCGACGTGACAGCCGTTGGATGGATGAGAGATCCAAGCCCCCCCTAGGCTGTGGGAACTTGACTGATGGCCACCGACTCCTCGTTCAACGGCAACGGGCTTCCCAGAATCGGCCGCAAGCTGCGCTGCACCGCCTCGTCGAAGTGTAAAGCACCCGATTGAAGAAGATCGGGACGCACACCACGCATCAACTGCCAAAAAATTCCGATGAGCACAGAAACGCAGCAACAAAAGTTGCGCTTGGGGATCATTCAGCTCCTCCAGCAGCCTGCGGAAGGACCGACGTTGCCGAGACCGCCATCTTACCGCATACCTCGGACACGAAAGCATCACCTCCAACGGGTACTCCCAGCACCTTAGTCCTCTCCGATGCTCTGAGCTCCTGAAAACGGAACGCCGTTGTCATCAACAACATCTGAAAACTTTGGGCATTCTCAGGAGGGGTAGAAATCCTTACTTTTCATCACGTTGAGATCGAAGCCGATGTCAAACATGCTCTGCCGAAGTGTGTCATAAGCAGCCCGTGCCAGCTCACGAGGACCAATCAACCGAACATCTTCCAGGAATGCATTCACAACCACATAAGGATGTGCTTCCAAGGTTGCCTCAAGCACAGGCTGGAAACTAAGGTGCTGCAAAAAAAGAAAGGTCCCAACGGGTCGCCTTGCGGTGTCCCCTCCTCGGATGACAGCCAGTGATATTTACTAGCCTCGCCCCTCCACCCAAGGCTGGCTGCCTGCCGATACCAACATTCTGTCACACCACACACGATTCAGGAAAGTGAGCAGCCACTGCCTCAAAAACTGAACGCCGAGAAACCGAGTTGAAGGCATTCCGGGCGTCAACTTCCACGAGCGCCCAATCGGGGTGTGCGTGCTTCCAGCAATACATGTACTGTATGGACACATATCTCAGCACCTCCGGGTACTCCCTCTCCTAGCTGCATCGCTGAAGAGCGCGCCCCAGGACGCGGCGGCGGGCAAACATACGCTGCCCATGTACCGGGAGGTACGAGCAGCGGGGTTGCATGCTACAGAGATCTGGTTGCATGCTGCCGACGAGTGGTTGCTTGATACAGATGCCTGGTTGCATGCTGCGTATGCCTGGTTGCATGCCACAGATGCCTGGTTGCATGCTACAGATGCCCGGTTGCATGCCACGGAGGCCAGGTTGCATGCTACAGATGTCAGGTTGCATGCTACAGAGGCCCGGTTGCATGCCACGGAGGCCAGGTTGCATGCTACAGATGTCAGGATGCATGCTACAGAGGCCAGGTTGCATGCCACGGAGGCCAGGTTGCATGCTACAGATGACGGGTTGCATGCCACAGAGGCCAAGTTGCATGCAACAGAGGCCAGGTTGCATGCGACAGATGTCGGGTTGCATGCCACACAGGCCAGGTTGCATGCACAGAGGCCAGGTTGCATGCGACAGATGTCGGGTTGCATGCCACAGGGGCCAGGTTGCATGCGACAGAGGCCAGGTTGCATGCTACAAAGGCCAGGTTGCATGCTACAGATGTCTGGCTGCATGCCACAGAGGCCAGGTTGCATGCGACAGAGGCCAGGTTGCATGCGACAGATGTCGGGTTGCATGCCACAGGGGCCAGGTTGCATGCGACAGAGGCCAGGTTGCATGCTACAAAGGCCAGGTTGCATGCTACAGATGTCTGGTTGCATGTGCTGGTTGCATGCCAGGTTGCATGAGGCCAGGTTGCATGCAACAGAGACCAGGTTGCATGCTACATATGCCAGGTTGCATGCTGGTGACGGGTGGTTGCATGCTGCAAGGGCCTTGTTGCATGCCGGTCACAGCTGTATGAAGAAATAATTGATGGCAAGGCAGATTTCAGGAGAAGATCTGCAATGACAATAATTATATTGAGGATCTGGTGGATTCCAGAAAGATCTGCAATGGCAATATCGTGATCTGCCTGATGATTGGTGGAGGAGTACCAGAATCAGGCATATATGTGCACATGATTTGGTCGATGGCAGATGTCAATACAGGAATCCTGCTAGTGATTGTTAGAGAGCAACATGTTGAAAGGGAAGCTTGGAAAAGTGGACCTCAGTTAGTGTTGATCAAGAGAAATGAATTAAGGAAGTTTTACATGTTAGTGTTAGGCTGTATGCCAAGACTGATATAAGGATATAGATGTATTAGGTCTGAGACCAGACATTATATCGGACAAGTGACTGTAATTCTAGGCTAGAAGCCAGAGTATGTCATGAAATAAAACAGTGGAATATAAGACTGTGAAGTTAATATTACACACCAAAAACAGCAGAAAACATAAAAAGAAAAGAAAGAAGATAAAAGAAAAGAAAGAAAAATAAAGAGATAAAGATGTATAAGTTATCAGGAGTGTGTGCCTGGTACAAATTGGTTCTCAGATGATGGGAACGTTCTATGGACCTGTGGGATCTGCGTTTTGCAAGATGGCGACTTTTGTGTTTGCGTTTTGAGCGGCTTCAGCTTACGTTTGACGGCTCGAAATAAGCGCAGTGCTTGCGTTATAAACACGGAAAAGTTTCGCTCTGGGACCTTCTTTGTTAAAGATTTGGTTGAGGATCTTCTGTGGAAACTTAAGATGCGACTGCAAGATGACTTGGGCGACTTTTCGTTTTTGAGTTTTGAGCTGTCTCTGCTTGCGTTCGACGGCTCGAATTGCGCGCGTTACGTGCACTAAAAACACGGAAAAGTTTCGCTGCGGAATCTTCTTTGTAGAGGATTTGATTGGGATCTGCGTCGGATTGCTTTTTCTTGAGGCTCTGGGCGAGATTTATGACTTGATCTTAAGAATGTCCGAAGCTGGTCCACTCCGACGGCTGTAAAGCTGGCAAGATATGCGCGTAGACGTCTTTAGTGGACCCGCGTTATCGCTTTTTGCTGGGTGTGGTTGTGATGATGCGGATGCTCAGATTACTGATCTTGGATGCCAACGGATGCTTAAGTATGGGGGGGGAAAGTGAGCTCCTCTCAGCGACATAACTAAGCAAGGCCGCCGGAGGCTATTGTCAAAAAGTACAAATAAAAAGTATCTTTTTAGTTTGTTAACAATCTGAGCAAGTTTGAGGCCAGATCTTGTATCCTCACCAGCTGCTAAAAATAGCCTATCAGCCTTAAGTATGGTGGAAGTACCTCCCAACTTCTAGGGAAGTTCCTTATACCTCCTAGCCAAGTTCTCTACAGTTTTGGCAGTATTTGGGCTCCACTGGACTGGTATTTCTGGAATTAAATTCTGGAAACGCCATACGACCATATTTGACACTGTCATAGTTGTCATATTGTCATAACTGTCATACGGTTGACCGACAGTTGACTTTTGATGCTTTCGTCTGGACCTTCGCCCCCTTCCACAACCGCCATGGACCCTTCCACCACCGCCTTCCCTCTGACACCCTTAGATCCCTCTCCACCAACCGCTTCCACCGCACCGGGACCTTCGGGCCCTTCCACCACCACCTTCCCCTTGACCCCCTCCGACCCCTCTCCACCGATCGCTTCCATCGCAAGGGTCAGTACTGGGCAGGCTGTCGACGTTTATCAACCTGTTCCGGACGTGCCCTTCGGCGTGCCCTTCAGCGCGCCCGTCAGCATGCAACCGGGCATGCAACCCGGCATGCAACCTGGCATGCAACCTGGCATGCAACATATGCCAGGTGGCATGCAACCCAGCATGCCTCAGAGCCATTTTGTGCACGCCCCCTCTCAAACCTTCCCTTTTATGTTTCATCAACAAGAGGTCGGTTGGAGCGGCATGCAACAACATGCAACGGGCGTGCAGCCGCATGCAACCAGCATGCAACCGCATGCAACCAGCATGCAACCGCATGCAACCAGCATGCAACCGCATGCAACCAGCATGCAACCGCATGCAACCGGCATGCTCCAATATGCTCCAGACATGCCATATGCCCCCAGTAGGCCGTCTCAGCCTTTTGGAATGGCTCTCCACTATGCCACAGGCTCGCCAACCCATGCCCCAGGCGTGTTGACACATGCCCCATACACGCCCGCGCCGATGTCGACCACCTACGGGGATCCATGGACACTACCCGCTTATTTTCCACCGCCTCCACCTCCGGTATATGGAGCTGACCCTGCGTCGGAGGCACGAGCTAGAGAATGGTGGGCAGCGCGAGAGCGCATGGCGGCTGCGGAGCGGGCGGTGGCGACTGATATGAGAGTGGTCCCCCAACGACTGTATCCGACACCGCCGATGGAACCGACTCCCCACATCGACACTTCTCCTGACGAGGGTGTGGTAAACCACCAGCCGCATCATCGTCGCCGTGCTTCGGGTCCGGAGACTCTTGGGAGAACCTTGCCCATACACACGGAGCCCCAAGACGTGGTGACCGAGGACCTCTCCCAATCTCACGCGTCTCAACCCGGGAGCACGACCTCCGGCTCCGGCTACGAGTCTGCAGCGGGCACTCAGCATAGCCGCAGACGACGAGAACGGCGTCTCAAGTTGGAGAAGCATCGGAGGAAGGAGATGACGGACCAGGAGGTGTTGCAGCGGGTAGTGCGCGCAGAGACAGCTCGGTTTCTCGCGGAGACCGAGGCGGGGAGCCTGCGCGAACAGATGGCTCAGTTGGAGGCTGCTGCAGCGGGAGGCGGGGTGGCCGAGGAACGGCGTCTGGCAAGAAGACGCCGGGCAAGCTTGGACACCCCTGTGGTGTGCGGGGCTGGTGGGGGCCAGCCGCAGCATGCAGCGGGAGCGGCGGAGCATGCAACCGGCTCGGCGGAGCATGCAACACAGCATGCAACACGACCGGCTTCGCATGCAACACGCCCGGCTTCGCATGCAACCAGCTCAACTTCGCATGCAACACAGCATGCAACCCGCCCGGCTGAGCATGCAACCCAGCATGCAACTCGACCGGCTGAGCATGCAACGGCCCCGTCTCAGCATGCAACACGCCTGGCTCCGCATGCAACCAGTGGGTTCCAGCATGCAACCGGCGCCTCTCAGCATGCAACCAGCGGGGGACAGCTTGCCTTGGGCTGGAAGGATGGGAAGTCGCACGCCGCCGATGAAGAATCACAGAGCCGGAGTAGCGACTATAAGGACACGGAGGACGACCCTGGTGACGACCCTGGAGATGACCCTGATGGTGACCCGACTGGGGGGGCGGGACCGTCGACGTCAACTACACGACTGTTAGTGGTCACTCCCCAAGGGGATTCCTTGTGGGTGCCCCCGGGTGAATTGGTCACTACGGCGACGTTACCCGAGATCACCTCCTCGCACCATGGTCTGTCGGCAGCCCTGAAGATCTGTGACAATCTTGGGCTGAGTCCTACTCGATACATTCTGAGCGGGGCCGGCGGTACCTCTTTCCCCGAGATACGTCCGCTGTACACCACCGAGACCTCCACCTACGCCCTCTTGGTGGACCGCTCGGTGGCAGAGGAGTCTATTCGAGGCACGAGGCGTCCCAGAATTCCGTCACAATGGTACCAATGCCCGAGACGACCGGTGGTGGACGCCTTCACGGAGTCGGAGGCGGAGACCTACGAGCTGGATGGGCTACAAGCCTGGGTGGAGGTATGTGCTGCTCCATGGTACCTGGCTGCATCGTTTGGGCCGCCTCCTACGATGCAGCCAGACCCCTCCACCTTCCCAGCTCCTTCACATCGACTCTCAGCCGATGCCGCGACCTTCACCCCGACGGTGGCTCACACGGCAGTGGCGGGACCACCGGCCGGAGTTGCACGAGCTCCGGAAGACCCGACGGCCATGTTCACCCCCGACGACCGCTCTTACCAGACCGCGATCAAGAACGAGAGCTCGCTCTTGAGGGGCATCTACAAGTTGGTGGAGGACCTCCCGGAGTTCCCCGGCGATCACTACACGAAGGGCCGGGCCATGGATGACCTTGAGGAGTTCTCTGTGGCGGTGAATGCGCTTCTGGAGCACATGACGGTGATTGCGGCGCTCACTACTCCCAGCTTTCGGCGTGAGGCGCAAGGACGCAACCAGCTCAGCGTCTCCACCTTGCTATGGATGGTCAAGACCGCCAAGTTGGCCAAGGCTCAGAAGCTGTACGTCGAGGAGATGGCGCCAGGAGGCAGCGAAGGAGAGGCGTGGAAGGTGAGGTACGCAACGGTGCCACGGTTCATGGGCGACCTTGCCTTGTCGGTGGACATCACCACGGACGCCTTGAAGCGGCTGAAGTCGGAGCTACTCTCAACGAGGCAGCGATCGGAGGAGAAGACCGGTGCCTTCTACACCCGCATCACCACCCGAACCGCGACTGTCAACTTTGTGGCGGACGTAGTACGGGGTTGCGGCAAGGTTACCAAGCTGGAACTTCTCGAGCTCTTTTGGGGTGGACTACGTCACAGCGTTCAAGTGGGGTCCAAGCTGGCGGATCTGGGGCTGGACACCAGTCACCCGGAGCAGTGGGAAGATGAACAACGTCGACTCGGACGGTCCGACACCTCCGCCATCTTGAAGGTCCGTTCCGTGGCCACGGAAATCGAGACGGCTAAGGTGATGGAGGACGCGGTTCTCCACGACACCATCGCCCGTAAGGTGGCGTTGGAGATGGGACATCGACAACGGCAAGTTCCACCACGCAGCACCCCATCTGGTCGGTCTAGGTGGCCCCCGAGGAGGCCTGCGTTGGCGGCACTCACGTGGGAGCCGGGGACTGCCGGGGGCGACTCGGCAACAGCGGCCCCGGTGACCGTCAGCACGGCGGCGACCCAAGGATCCCGACCGGCACCTGCGGTGAGGGAGCGGCCCTGTTTTGCATGTGGCAGTCTCGAGCATTTGGTGGCCAATTGCACAGACGAAAAGAAGTTGGCAATCTGGAAGGCCAACGCCCCGGCACGGTTGGCGCGAAGGCCAGGGCAAGTGGCGGCTTGCGTGGAGGTCATTGAGGAGAGAGTCGAGGAGGATTCCCTCAACCCCGAAGAGCTTGAAATGATGGAGGAGGTCCTCGCTCTGGCGGATGTTGACGTGGACCTCTATGGGGATCTGTGTGCCCTGTGTGACATCACGAGCACCGAGGATCCAGCTTTTCGGAGTGGGGAGCCGACAGGGGCTCCCGGGCAAGAGGAGTAAATCTCCATCGACCCCGTGGACAGAGGCAGCCCTATACCAATGTGGCAGCCCGTCCTTCATGGCCCTCGCGGACGTCACGTGACGAGGCCACCGCCTGTACCCCGACAAAGCCCGTCTCACTGCGAGCGCTGCATGCCCCAGTGAGCACAGAGGCTTCATCAGATTCGTCCCATGGTGTGGCCGCACGGCCCCCCTCCACCGTCAGCCCGAGGCCCCGTTCATCACGGATTGCCTTCAGTGGCCGAGAGCGCGCACGGCGCGCAACCATTTTGAGCAGACGACCCCTCTCGGTGGAGGATCCTCCCCCTGCTCGGGGATCATTGACTCCGCCGATAACCCCCCCGACAGCACATCCTTGTTGGGAGACTTACTGTGCCGAACACGGTGTCCCAAATGACCGCGGTAACGTTGATGGACCTCCCCCACGTGTCCGAGATCATCACGCGGCACCAACGGTTCAGCCCAGCGACTACAAGGATCTGCACCTAGCTGCACCGGGGGCCTCCGAGGTGTACCAGAGTTCCCTGGCGGATCAGCGTAGGCGGTTGACATCGTGGAGCTGGAGAAGCCCGGCCGGGGCTACCTCTGAAAGTGTCCTACTACGACAACTACGCATGACCCTCAAGAAGAAGTCCCCGGCAGAGGCACACAAGATGGCTGAGCGCAGTCGTCGCCATGCTACACGGCGTCCCGCAACTACACCCTTCAGTCATCGCCAACGGAAGTACGAGTTGGACAAGCTTATACTTGCCCGCTTGCGTGGTCGCATGGGCGGCACATTGGGCTTGGCCTGGGCAGAGTTGAGCCCACGCGAGCAGCGTCGGGCTGTGGAGCAAGAATACGGGCCGAAGACGAATGTACCTCAAGAAGGCCGACCTTGGGAGACGACTGGGCTCCGTCGCCTTCGACGGCGTCAAGCGTCGGCGGCGATATCAATACAGCAAGCCTATCGCTTGTGGCGACGCCGGCGGGCACAACGAGCGCAAGACACCCCCTTTGACTCCCATGCGCTCAAGACGGCCTCCACATGGACCACGGCAGTCCAGCGGGTCAGGCAGTGCGGTAAGGCGATTGTGCATGCTGTGTTCGGACGTGTTCGACGAGCACACCCACCTCCCGATCCTGCTCCTCTCAAACCAGACGAGACAGTTCTTGCGGCGACTCTGGGATCGAGCCCCTCGGACCTAACCCACAGCACGGACGAGTCCGAGATGGAGATTCATTGCAGCCAGTACCGGTTGCAGCAACACCGTGAGCAGTCCTCGGGGGAGGATGCGCCTACCCGTCGTTCGAAGCCTTCGAGGAGTGGGAGGAAGCGTACGACCTTGGACCAGCGGATGAAAGCCTACAGGAAGAATGAAGCTGCACGTCTTGCGGCTTGGGAGGCTGCGCGTCCTGCTGCTTGGGAGGGTCTGAGCACGACCCAGCAACCGGCGGGCGAACCTGAGCACCTCGAGGAGGAGCTGAGTATGACCCAGCAACTGGCAGGCGGAGCGGGCAGCATACCGCCAGCATGCAACCAACGTGCTGCATCTTGCCCTAGTCCGCCCGTGGAGGAGCTGAACATGACCCAGCAGCTGGCGGGAGGACCTAACAGCCCACGCCGGCATGCAACTCGACCGGCTGAGCATGCAACAGGCCTGTCCCCACATGCAACACGCCCCGACCAGCATGCAACACGCCTGGTTCAGCATGCAACCAGTGGATTCCAGCATGCAACCAGCGCCTCACAGCATGCAACCAGCGCCTCACAGCATGCAACCAGTCCGGCTGAGCATGCGACCGGCTTGCCTGAGCATGCAGCATGCCTTGCTGAGCATGCAACCAGCCGGCCTGCGCATGCAACCAGCCGGCCTGCGCATGCAACCGGTGGGTCTCAGCATGCAACCTGCACAGCTGAGCATGCAACACGCCCAGCTGAGCATGCAACCCGCCTCGCTGAGCATGCTGCCAGCTCGCCTGAGCATGCAGCATGTCTTGCTGAGCATGCAACCAGCCGGCCTGCGCATGCAACCAGCCGGCCTACGCATGCAACCAGTGGGTCTCAGCATGCAACCTGCCCAGCTGAGCATGCAACACGCCCAGCTGAGCATGCAGCATGCCTCGCTGAGCATGCAACCCGCCCGGCTGAGCATGCAACACGCCTCGCCCGGCATGCAACACGCCCGGCTCAGCATGCAACCAGTGGGTCTCAGCATGCAACCTGCCTCGTTGAGCATGCAACCAGCCTGGCTAAGCATGCAACCTGCCCGGCTGAGCATGCGACACGCCCGGCTGAGCATGCGACACGCCCGGCTGAGCATGCAACCAGACAGCCTGGGCATGCAACCGGCTCCGCCAAGCATGCAACATGCCCCGCTGAGCAGGCGACGCGCCTGGCCCAGCATGCAACGCGCTCGGCCCAGCATGCAACCGGTGGGTTCCAGCCGCTGGAAAGCGGATCAGACAGTGACTCTACACATGTCAGCGCTACCGACAGTGGCATTACTCACGTCAGCGCCACCGACAGCGACACGACGCACATTAGCGCCACCGACAGCGACACAACGCATGTCAGTGCCACCGGCAGCGACACCACTCACGTCAGCGACACCAACAGTGACACCACTCACGTCAGCCCCACTGATAGTGATACCACTCACGTCAGTGTCTCGACCATCGCCACCACGTACGTCAATGCCACTGAACATGGTAGGGGCGAAGAACACGAGTGCAACGCCTTGGTGGACGAGGCTGCAACCGCTTTGAGCTCTCACCCGATTGAAGATGCTCTTAAATGTAAGCGTGTTCAACTGGATGGGGGAGTGCGCTGGAAAGCAAACACTCGAACAGGGACACTCTTGGCACACACACTGTCAGCGGTGCGGGACGAGGAAGGACCCTTACTCCTGGTGTTCTATGCCTACCTTCGTGGACACCGAGTAAAGGTGCTGGTGGACTCAGGCGCCTCGGACAACTTCATCTCGGCGGATTGTGCCCGTACCTGTGACTTGACAGTGCGCTCAGGGACGCCAATGAAGGTCACACTGGCAGATGGATCTGTAAAGACCGCTGGAGAGGTGGCGTACACCAAGTTCACCGCGCACACGGCGGCGGGAGTAAACTACTGCGAGAAGCGAATGGCTCTACGAGTCTTGCCGCTAGGAATCCAAGTAGACGTGGTGTTGGGGGGTAAGTGGCTTCGCAGTCTTTCCCCGGTCACGTTGGATTATGCCGGTCACGGTTCCGTATCCTTCAACACGCGAGCAAATGGTGGAGGACAGCAACGGGTGACACTCGCGGGCTGTAGTCCGGGGGTGGGTCAGGGCAAGGCCCAAGGCGCGGGGCTGATCGATGAGGTATTCTTGACGGCAGCGCAGCTGAAGCAGCACCTCATCCACGCCGAGACCAGGCGCCTGGCCGGGGATGAAGAGTCACAACCTCAGTGGCTCATGATGGCCGCGCGTGGGAACGACCATGAGGCAGCTTTTGCGGCTACCGCTGCTGAAATACCGCCACCTCACACCCCCGTGGAGAAGGAAGGACCCCGTCAAGATACTCGAGATGCACCGGTAAGCAGCACGTGGAAGCAGCGCTTTGACGCCTTCTTTGAGAAGTATCTAGATACCCTGTGTGCAGCTCTACCGGAGGCCTCCAAGTTGCGTCGCACTGAGGAGGACAAGGCCCGCATCGATCGCAAGCCGGACGCGGAGGGTGGACCACCATGTAGGCGTCCATACAAGATGACCGCTGAAGAGCTACGCCAGTTACGTGAACGCATCGAGCAGCTCATGAAGAAGGGTTACATCCGGCCGTCGTCAAGCCCGTATGCCGCCCCATGTCTGATGGTACCCAAGCCTGGTGATCCGAAGACATTGCGTCTGGTGGTGGATTACCGACAATTGAATCAGCAGACGGTGCGGGACCGGTATCCACTACCGGACATCCAACTGATGTTTGACGAGATGCAAGGGGCGGCGTTCTTCTCCTCCTTTGACGCGGTGGACGGATTCTGGCAAGTGCCAATGGCCGAGGAGGACGTGGAGAAGACCGCGTTCACCACCCAGATGGGGGCCTACGAATGGTTGGTAATGCCCCAGGGCCTGCAGAACTCTCCATCTCAGTATCAGCGGCGAATGCAGCGTGCACTTGGTCATCTCCCCTTTGTACGGATTTTCATCGACGATGTGGTGGTCTTCTCACGCACGGTGGAAGAACATTACGACCACGTACGTCAGTTCTTGGACACTTGTCGAGAAAAAGGGGTATACCTGAAGGCATCCAAGGCGCAGATGCTGAAGGAGTCTCTACGGTTCTTGGGCCACACTCTATCCGCCGAAGGATGCCAACCTCAGCATGACAAGGTGTCCTCCATCAAGGACTGGCCGAAGCTGGAGACGGTAACCCACGTCAGACAGTTCCTTGGACTAGCGGGGTACTACCGCCGGTTTGTGCACCGGTTCTCGGAGATTGCCCAACCCTTGACCTCGCTCACCAAGACCGACGTACCGTGGCAGTGGGGAGAACTCCAACAATGGGCCTTCGACGAGCTGAAGACCGCTCTCTCCTCAGCCCCAGTATTGGCATTGCCCGACATGAAGGCAGCCGCGGATGGATCAGCGCCGTTTTTGGTACAAACGGACGCAAGCGGAGTTGCTTTGGGAGGCGTACTCATGCAAGATACGGGGGACGGTATGAGGGTGATCGCCTACGATAGTCGGCAGTTTTCTGCAGCGGAGCAGAATTACCACACCGGCGAAAGGGAGCTCTGTGCGTTGCACCATTGCACCACCGTCACCTGGAGGCACTACCTGTTCTCCTCCGACTTCCGGCTGCAAGGTGACCATCGCCCCCTGGAATGGCTAATGTCCCCGGGACGAGAGCTTAGCCGACGACAGGCACGGTGGTACATGGACCTGGTGGAAGTTGGTGTCCCACGAATGGAGTACGTCAAGGGAGCCCTCCTTCTGGTCCCTGATGCGCTATCCCGCCGACCTGACTACGTGACCAAGGACCCGCGGGATGGGCTCAAGGAGGCCGGTGTTGTAGACAAGGAGACGGACCTCCCCAAGGACCCGCTCTCCGTGCTGGACGTCGAGGAGATCTTTGAAGACCACCCGCCACCCCCTGTACCAGGATGGGTGGCCACCATGGAGTCATGGATGGATGGCGTGGAGACGCTTCAGGTGGCGGAGCGAGCCCTGGTGAGCCTGCTCCAGGCTGGCAGCGCGCCCTGGCATGCAGCATGCCTTACTGAGCATGCAACCAGCTCAGCTTCGCATGCAACCTGCCCAGCTGAGCATGCAACACGCTTGCCTGAGCATGCAACCAGCTCGCCTGATCATGCAGCATGCCTTGCTGAGCATGCAACCAGCTCAGCTTCGCATGCAACCTGCCCAGCTGAGCATGCAACACGCTTGCCTGAGCATGCAACCAGCTCGCCTGAGCATGCAGCATGCCTTGCTGAGCATGCAACCAGCTCAGCTTCGCATGCAACCTGCCCAGCTGAGCATGCAACACGCTTGCCTGGGCATGCAACCAGCTCACCTGAGCATGCAGCACGCCTTGCTGAGCATGCAGCGTGCCTTGCTGAGCATGCAACCCGCTCAGCTTCGCATGCAACCAGCTCAGCTCCGCATGCAACCAGCTCAGCTTCGCATGCAACCTGCTCAGCTGAGCATGCAACACGCTCGTCTGAGCACGCAATCAGCTCGCCTGAGTATGCAGCATGTCTTGCTGGACATGCAACCAGCTCAGCTTCGCATGCAACCAGCTCAGCTTCGCATGCAGCCAGCTCAGCTTCGCATGCAACCTGCCCAGCTGAGCATGCAACACGCCCAGCTGAGCATGCAACATGCAACATGCAACCTGAAGCACAACTAATGCTGCGAGCTCCCACCGACTACTTCGCTGATGTCCACTACCCGGTGGTACATGGGGATGTACCCAAGAGGGTCTGGGTACATAGGGATGTACCCAAGCTAAATCGACGGTATGGGGGCATATATTTAATGGTTTGTCGTTACGAATCACCAATATAGTTAGCCAACATCATCATGCACACGGGAATATGCCGTCACAAGCATCCTGGTACGATATATATCATGTCAGGTGCATTCAAATCCATGCAAATCGCAGCTTGGCTCCCAAAAAACATTTTCTAATTGTTTTTTTACCACGGTTTGTTGCGACTCGCCTTTTTCACAGTCTCGCATATCTTAGGGGGGGGGATTCTTCACAAAGTGGAATACTTTTAAGGTTTGTTACACCACAATATCTTAATTAATTTATTTTCGTCATGTTCGGCGTACCCTAGATCCCCAAGCTTAACTGCTTACTTGCCGCACGGCACGAGGTACCTTATCGGGTATGGGGACGAGTCGACGCGAGCGGTTGAAGGTGACCTGTGATATCGATTATTATGACCAAAAATATTTGTCAGCTCATTCTTTGGCAATCGTATTTGCGATAACATGCATTGCACGATAAATATGCCTTCGTTCAATAGATCGATGGGTGGGAGTCATCGCACATGTCCGCGCGCATTTTTTCGAGGCGAAATCTAAAATCTGACACTGTTTTATGATGAGAAGTCTTGATGATGAAGTATGATAACTTGTGAGGTATGGGACCGACCCATGATAAAATAAGTGCTTTGAAGGGTCTATGTTAATGCCCTAATGAAACATCGACCAAATATGCAATTTTCATGTGCATAACCATGCATACAAATCGATGTACCCAAGCGATGTACCCAAGAATTTAGAACTTGAGAATTTCGTCTTTTCTGGAAAATCACCTAGGCAACCGCCCCCAAAAACCCATGTCTATGACACCAATACCGCCAATCATATGGTGCATACCCAAGATTGGTGTGTTATTGACAATCTATATCGGCCACATGGACACTTGAAATGGTTCGAGCTCGCCATGGCGTGCGGAACAAAGAGTGGCTTGGGTACATCGTGATGTACCCAAGACCGGGTAGTGGACACTGATATGTCCGAATCTGGAAAGCACCGGCAGGAAACGAGCACCCCGGGAACCACCCCGGTATTGCGTCGTAGTGCTCGGCTGCGACAACCCATTGCTACGACGACTCCTTCCGTCACGCCGAAAACCTCGACACGGCCTGCTACGGATTCTCGAAGGCCTAAGCAGCCAGCTCGGCCGTCTAGTCGAACCGCCAAGCCCCCAGCCGATCGGCAAGACTGGAAGGTGCGCAAGGAGGTCTTTGAGCGCCTCCAACGACAGTTCGGCAGCTTCGACGTCGACGCGTGTTGTGACCTGGGTGGACGGAACCGCCAAGTGAACGCCTACTGGACTGATTGTTTGCAACAACAGTGGCGGGGAAAGCACGTCTGGTGCAACCCCCCATACTCCAGCAGTCATATCTCCATCGAGGCGGTGTTGCGTAAGTATGTGGACGAATGGCGGCAAGACCCCGCACATACCTCGGCAGTGTTCCTTCTACCGGACATCCAGGCCCGCATGCCTCAATGGAGGCGGCTCTTCAGAATGGCTGGTATGAGGCTGGTGGAAGTGATACCTACCCATGACGAACGAGGAGTACCCACACAGCTGTTCGAGACTCCTGACGGTGTACTTCACGACCTTCCGTGGCCCGTGCTAGTGGTACATGCTCCCCCTACCCGACAGCTGTTGCCGAGAGTACGGCATCCCCGAGTGGCGCCTCCTATAGTGCAACGGGGTAAGGCTGCTGAGACCCGCGATGCTACGAGCCTCCCCACAGACGTCACATTCCTGGAGTCCCTGCACGATGAGTATGCACGTGCCGGCCCTCTTCGGCAGCTGCGGGATGAGATCCTTGCGGCCCCGCACCATGCCACGAGGGATTTCCGTATCGTTGGGGACGTGCTATGGCGTGTAGCCGCAGGACGGTACCAGTTGGTTCTCGGCGAAGACTCCCCTTTGCGAGAAGTAGTCTTCAAGGATGCCCACGACTCCACCGCTGCAGGCCACACTGGCCGGGAGAAGACACTGGAGAGAGTTCTCCGCAGGTTCTGGTGGAAGAATGCCTCCGAGGATGTGGCTGGATGGGTGGCCTCATGCCCTACATGTCAGGCGGTTCGTCCCCGGGCATCCTACCCCGATGGATTATTGAATCCGCACGCTATTCCCCAACGCAACTGGCAGGATGTGAGCGTGGACTTCGTTACAGGGCTGCCGCTCACCGCCCAAGGAAACGACGCCTTTGTCACCTTCACGTGCAAGCTGAGCAAAATGGTGCACCTTATGCCCATGAACTTTGGGGACAGCTCTGCGCAAACGGTGGCCCGCATCTACTTCGACGTTGTCTGGAGGCAGCATGGGGCCCCCATGAAGATTGTATGCGACCGTGACCCCAGATTCCAGGACTCGTTCTGGCGTGAGCTAATGAGGCTTATGGGGGTACGGGTGGCTTCTACCACTCCGTACAACCCTCGCTCGGACGGACAGGCGGAGCACACCAACCGGGTGGTGGAGGACATGTTGCGCTCGTTCGTGGGTGCCAATCCTGATGACTGGGACCTCTACATGACGAACGTGGAGTTCGCTGTCAACGACTCGCGCATTGATGTCACCGGGTTCACGCCCTTTGAGCTATGCTACGGGGTGTCCCCGATGTCTCAATTAGACCTTTTCCTGGAAGCTGCAACTCTCCCTGGCTCTGCGCGACGGAAAGGGGGGGTGGGTACCGCCCATGAGATGGCTGCGAAGTTTTCGTCGCAGTTGCGAGACGCGCGTGGCCGCCTTGAGTTGGCTCAGCAGCGCCAGCGGGAGCAGTTCGACCGGCGCCACAAGCAGCATAAGTACGCAGTGGGGGATCTGGTGTGGATCGAAGCTCGTCATCTGACGGAAAAGGTGATGGACCGTGCGCTGTGCCGAAAGCTCGGTAAGCGCTGGCATGGACCTGTGACCGTGGTGGAGTGCTTCTACATCGATTTGCAGGCGGAGCTGGCGGAGGCGGACCGCGGGGCCCCGGTGGCATATCGGTTGGCCCTACCGCCGCACTGGCGCATTCACGACGTGTTTGCGCAGCACCGCCTGAAGCCGTACATCTCCGGCAAGGATGAGTTTGCATCTCGAGCACAACTTCCCGTACCTGACCCGGTAATGGTAGATGGGCAAGCGGAAGCTCACGTGGACAAAATCCTGGCGTATCGTGTACGCATGGTCAAGGGTAAATCTGTGGAGGAATGGAAGGTACGCTGGACGGGCTACTCGGCAGCTCACGACCAGTGGCGCTCCAGAGACAAGATGGACAGAGGCGGGGAAAATCAGCAGCTCAAGGAGTTCGAGGCACGACGATTAGGCATGCAGGCGGACATGCTAAAGTCCACTGAGCATGACCGACGGCAACGTCAACAGCAACAGCCCGTTCACCTTGGCGTCACCTTATCCCAGCTAATGGAACACCCATGTGACGTTCCGGAAGTGGATTCTCCACCGGAAGACTTCTGTCTGCCGTGGGAGCGGGTGGAAACCTTGGAGAATGGAGAGCTAGTGGTGATCACCGACCTTGAAAAGCGGAAGACCCGGCCAGTGAGAATCTTGGTGTTGTTCAGCGGAACTGGATCGGTGGAAAGGGAGTTTGCCAAGTGCTTCCCGTCTGCCTCGGTGGTTACGCTCGACAACGACCCACGCTGGTAACCTAACCATCTCGCATCAATGGAGGACTGGGACCCCACTCAGTATCCACCGGGATTCTTTGATGTCATCTGGGCCAGCCCTCCATGCACCCAGTACAGTCAGGCGCGCACTACGGGAGGCCCTCCTGATCTGGAAGGAGCAGACAAGAGTGTGAAATGCACCCTGGATGCTATCGAGTACTTGAAGCCCAAGCACTGGTTTCTTGAAAACCCTGAGGGAAGATACCCGAATGCACTGCGGTTGCGGTCAGTGGTTCGTAAACTGCCACAGCCTCTTTTTTGCACCTATTGTAAGTATGGAGAGCGATATCGTAAGCCGACATGTATCTGGACTAGCTCACCTCCACCAACGCCATTGCTGGAGTGTACCTCGCGGACACCTTGCGCATGTAAGTGGGCCACCGGAGGGCACCCTGAGACTGCTCAGCTTGGACCATCGTCTTCACAGCAACCAGGGGCGCGAGATGCTCACGCCGTGTACCCCGTACCAGCTCCGTTACTGCGTCATCTCTTCCACCATCTTCAATTCGGGGAGCTTGATACCTGAAGACACCGGGAGCGGCATCGGGAGATAGGCCGCTCTTGAGGGGGGAGGAGTTGTACCGGGAGGTACGAGCAGCGGGGTTGCATGCTACAGAGATCTGGTTGCATGCTGCCGACGAGTGGTTGCTTGATACAGATGCCTGGTTGCATGCTGCGTATGCCTGGTTGCATGCCACAGATGCCTGGTTGCATGCTACAGATGCCCGGTTGCATGCCACGGAGGCCAGGTTGCATGCTACAGATGTCAGGTTGCATGCTACAGAGGCCCGGTTGCATGTCACGGAGGCCAGGTTGCATGCTACAGATGTCAGGTTGCATGCTACAGAGGCCAGGTTGCATGCCACGGAGGCCAGGTTGCATGCTACAGATGTCGGGTTGCATGCTACAGAGGCCCGGTTGCATGTCACGGAGGCCAGGTTGCATGCTACAGATGTCAGGTTGCATGCTACAGAGGCCAGGTTGCATGCCACAGAGGCCAGGTTGCATGCGACAGATGTCGGGTTGCATGCCACAGAGGCCAGGTTGCATGCGACAGAGGCCAGGTTGCATGCTACCGATGTCGGGTTGCATGCTACAGAGGCCAGGTTGCATGCCACAGAGGCCAGGTTGCATGCGACAGATGTCGGGTTGCATGCCACAGAGGCCAGGTTGCATGCGACAGAGGCCAGGTTGCATGCGACAGATGTCGGGTTGCATGCCACAGGGGCCAGGTTGCATGTGACAGAGGCCAGGTTGCATGCTACAAAGGCCAGGTTGCATGCTACAGATGTCTGGTTGCATGCCACAGAGGCCAGGTTGCATGCAACAGAGACCAGGTTGCATGCTACATATGCCAGGTTGCATGCTGGTGACGGGTGGTTGCATGCCGCAAGGGCCTTGTTGCATGCCGGTCACAGCTGTATGAAGAAATAATTGATGGCAAGGCAGATTTCAGGAGAAGATCTGCAATGACAATAATTATATTGAGGATCTGGTGGATTCCAGAAAGATCTGCAATGGCAATATCGTGATCTGCCCGATGATTGGTGGAGGAGTACCAGAATCAGGCATATATGTGCACATGATTGGTCGATGGCAGATGTCAATACAGGAATCCTGCTAGTGATTGTTAGAGAGCAACATGTTGAAAGGGAAGCTTGGAAAAGTGGACCTCAGTTAGTGTTGATCAAGAGAAATGAATTAAGGAAGTTTTACATGTTAGTGTTAGGCTGTATGCCAAGACTGATATAAGGATATAGATGTATTAGGTCTGAGACCAGACATTATATCGGACAAGTGACTGTAATTCTAGGCTAGAAGCCAGAGTATGTCATGAAATAAAACAGTGGAATATAAGACTGTGAAGTTAATATTACACACCAAAAACAGCAGAAAACATAAAAAGAAAAGAAAGAAGATAAAAGAAAAGAAAGAAAAATAAAGAGATAAAGATGTATAAGTTATCAGGAGTGTGTGCCTGGTACAGCCCACGACGACCGCATCTGCCGGCAAACAACTTTCCCAGCCAATTGTCGAAGGGCTTTCCCACAATAAATTGGCCGAACACCACCACTTGGCTTCAGAAGTGCAAGCAAGCGAACCCCCGCCAGCCAAGGACGAATCGAATCTGGCACCCGATTAGCCACAATCTCTTGACATGCATGTTTAACAGCTCGTTTGCCGTCTGCGTTAGTGGCGGCTCCAACTGCACGAAGATGTTCAAACCGAAGCTGAGAGAGCCCGGGGCCAGAAGCCACTAGGAGCTGGTTAAACTATTCCTCAAAGGCACCATATTTTAAGACAATAGAAGAAGTAGCATCCATTTCCGGCAAATCAGAACCAACCGGATGCAGCCCACGAAGAAGTTCCAGTGTGGCATTGTTCAATGGAGCTAGTGTTGCGGGATCAGGTCGTGACATCGCCAACTCTCTCTCCCGAGAGACTTCAGTTTGCCAATAGGCAGCAAGAGGGCGAGATTCAGAAAAAAGGGCTTCGCATTCACCGTCCCAAAACCGCTCACACATTTTCCGAACTATCTCCGCGGGCAAAGTGGCTTTACGCCGACGTCCTAGAAGCGGAGAAAGCAACAAACGTGTGCTCACCCCCTACGTCTCCAAAAGTCCTCTGACCCCTCGGAGACTCCGGATAGAATCCAAGCCAGAACATCTGCAAATTGTCGACGAGCATGCCGAGGAACATGTCGCGCCTATGAGAATGGACAAGCAAAAATATCACCCAGCTCAAGCCCCCGCAGCCAAGTCCGTGCGTCATCAGGTATAACACACGGATCAGGGGGCGCAACCGAATCTGAATCATCGTGAATATTATTGTCCCCATCGTTATGTTCTCCAGCCAGTCCTCCCCGACAAGAGGACAGATGTGAAATAAGCGGGGCTCCGCTGGCAAACGCACCATGGCATCTCGGGCATGTCACACAACCACTGGCACTGAGGTCTACCGCCGCATATTGGTCTGGCCGATGAGTTCTCCGAAGATGCGCAGCCATATCTGAGGCTGAATGCCTCGTCACAGAAGAGCAAATTGCGCATTGAAAGGGTGGTAGCGGCACAAAAGGAGAAAGCATTGGAGAAGGACCCCGCTCATATTATATCATTACGTGTGTCTACGCATGCTATCAAATGTCAACCCCCAACGTGGAGTAAAAGGACGTGTCTACACCCGATGTGCACCGTTTAGGCGTGTCTGCCCCCGATGTGGATTAGAATCAAATGTCGGCCCGATCTGGATTTAAATGACATGTCTACATCTGATGTGGATTAAAATGAAGTGTCTGCCCCCGATATGAATTAAAATGAAATGTCTGCCCCCGATATGAATTAAAATGAGACGTCTGCCCCCGGTGTGGATTAAAATCAAATGTCGGCCCTCGATGTACACTTATCCTTATTTTTCTTAATGTCCCCAAAATTTGGGTGTCCCTCTCTGGCGAACTCGCGTGTCATGTGCGCTCTGCAGTGTCCGATTATTGGAATTTTGATCACGTATACGAGTAAATACCGTGCACAAGACAATCTAAACGCATTTGTGAAGAAATAAAAGGACAAGTATCGTTGATATCGCATTTACTTTTTAGGTAAACATCGGAAATTAAAAAGGACAACGCCTACAGAATGCATATGAAAACTTATCCGGTGGGTGCACTACCCTTTGTCGCAAGAAGCCTTGGGCAAGTCCACGCATGTTATTCCACACAGTTACACCTCAGGAAGTTAAATTTATTGATAATGGAAGGGCATATTGCATTCCCATTAAAGGGCTATTTACAATCTTTATTACAGCATCAAATATGTACACTTTTATTTGCATTCAGCATCTTGACTCAAAACGTTTCCTATGGGCAGATTTCATGCAGCAAAGACCTCGAGGTACCCTATCCACATGGATCACGTATCGGGTCATAGGAGTCCTCAGTCCAGGTATCAGCTGCTGCTTGGATCCAATTATTTTGTACATGTTGACATCCAGTGTACCGTCTCGGAAGTTGAAACAATACTCCAGATACTGAGGAGCCTAGTTGTTCAGCCCTTTAACCTGAAAGACCTATTGATTCAGTACAATATTTGCAATGCTTGCACTGCCAGGTCCTTGTTTCTGTACGTTCTGGAGTCCGGATGCCGGTCCGGAGAAAAGGCTTACCAAACTTCTTCTCCTCCATCTTGGAGGCTGAGATGGTCAGTAACGTGGAATTTCAGGGCACAGAAGTCAATCATACTACTATTAACCGCACCAAATACTTGCCAGGCTTTGGCTTGTGCTGATGCTGCCTGCAACACGAATAGGGCAAACTTGAACAAGTTAGTAACAGAAACGCCCGTCAGAACTAGTCCTTTCAACATATCATATTAAAACAAAACAAAGTAAAAACTGGGCTACCTTCTCACGATTTCCTTTATATCCACAAATTTCGCCGTATGCAAGCCAAAGCTTGGCGAGCCGAACGGGGTCGCTTGTATCGTAAGTTTCAAGTTGTGACACCTGTGCAGCATCCTTAAAATCAGCCCCGACTGTTCTTGAGAGCTGAACACGACTGGAAGGAAGAAGGGTAATGAATAGATTAGTCTCGCACCAACAGATCTTCCAGAGCGCTATCGGTATGCAGAATATGGGCCAGTTCTTCCTGGAAGTCACCTTCGGTAACAGAACATAATAGCACGGTCAGTCCCAAAGCAATATAAAGCAGGTCCAACAAAATCAGGCGCACATCGTATGACTTTCTCAGTTCTCAAAAATACCTGAGCTGTGAAGAAAGGAAGATACAGGCGAAAGGTCCTGAGACGTAAGTTTGCCACTGATGTCGTTTGACACTGAGCGCTTCTTTTCACCCTGCTTCCGATGAAGAATTTCTCAGTTTTCCTTTTCGTTTCGATTAGATGAAAAAACATCCTAACCAAGCAGGAAAAATTGCACTCTGCTAACAGTCAGGGCGAAATATACCTGGCTTTCGGAAGAGGCTGTCACCACACTATTGCTAGGAGCTTCCTCCGCTGGCTTGTAGCTGGAAGGGGTGCAGGCCTCGTCTTCGTCACATGCCATGGTTGCACTTGGCAGTTCCTCGGTAGTCGCAGGACTTGCGGGGCTTGAACTGAGTTCGCATTCGTCCGTTTGTATTATTCTTTCTGCGGTTTCCAGCAAGTGAAGCAAAGGAGTGTGTAGTGTGCTTGACGAATCCTCTTTCACAGATGCCCACGAGTTGTAGTTGTTGCTCTGAGGTTGTTCCTCAGAAGTATCCATTGGCATCTTGCCTGAAGAGAGCACTTTATGAAATCAATATTTGTACGATGCTCTCAGTTGGCTGTCATTCGAACGGGATGCAGGACAGGATAAACTCATGAACGTGTTATGAACGGTGGACAGAAGCGAGAAGTTTTCACAAAAGAACTCACCTTTTCCTCCCTCGAAGTCATCCGCCTCCTTCGTTCGGCAAGAGAATCTGGTGCTGATTCCATGGTGGACAGGGCTCTTCGAAGGAGTCATGGGTTGCTCTCGTTCTTTCAGAGGTACTGTCTGGAACGTCTCCTTCACACTTTTGGTTTTCCTCTGCACTTCGGGAGAGGAGTTTTCCTTAAATTCCTTGAGCTCCTTCTCGACAACTTTGGCAAGGACGGGGTCGCTCTGAGTATAAACAAGAATATGCACCATATTGTTAGCATAATCTCACAGAGAGGAGACCGAAGATGATATGCCCACTCAGCAGTAATACGCGCCACGTTCGTATTATGTGTTGAGGCAACTGCACGGCGGATTCGCCGTACGTAGACTTCACAGGTGAAAAGAGGAGGCAGAAAAAAATAAGAGCATAACAAGCGTTACAAATAAAAAGCAGAAGCACACAGAAGTGTACCTTCCATTTCTGGAGACCAAAACGCCCGGGGCCACCTCTGCAAGAACAAAGAAAGGAGACTGAGTCAAAACGCAAGAGGGAGAGGGGTAGCAACCATACAACACACCTTTTAACTTTGAGGAAAGAATAGCAAGGGAAGTATTACACCGGGAAAGGAAAGGAGAACTTTCTCACCGGATGAACAACGCACGCTGTCCGCTCTTCTTGTCTGTGTATAGGGCAGACGTCATCGTGTTATCTGGCGTTTTCCCAGTAAGAGGTTTGTCGCCTGTAGGTTTGATATATCCGTGTTTGAGAGCAAGCCTGCGGACAGCGGTCAGCTTCAGAGACAGCAGCATGCGGGTCCGCCCTCTCTCTTCGTTGTGAAACTTCGTTCGTTGATTATATCAACGAGAAACTCATCGCAAGGCGTCTGCTTTCTCACTGCACCCTCCGGTGCGTGTGTACAGCAAGCTGACGTACTACGTCGCATAGCAGAATTCGCTCAAAGGCAGAATATTCAAGAGGCATGCGCTGAAATAATGGACTTAAGCGACACTAAAATGTACAAGGAATCTGGCGGGAAACTATGAGAAGCTTCGGCATAAGTGATCCTCCCTCAAACGAGAAGCACGTCCCATATGCAGAACTAAAGCCGTAGCGGTACAACACTCGAGGGTTTGCCTTAAAGTCAGCAGCTACAGAAGCTAGAACGCGAGTAGGCTCGGCCCGAGGACAGCGGGATACCAAAATACTGCTGGTAAACGGCACTCAGCAGAGGGTCGGACTAGCGAGTAAATTCACTTTGCGAACAGCTAACAAACGAATACGCCAGAGGGACGACAGCCAGAAACAATACCCAGAGGGGAAAATATATGTGCATAACTCCGAGGCAAGAGAAGAAAAGGAAACCGAAAACTACACGGCTGCAAGGGAAAAGACATGCAGATCCAAGCGTCAGTGAAGATCAAGAAGACAGCCCTAAGTGCAGCATGCACTCTACGAAAACCTATTCTTCACAGGCAAGTCTGGAAGGAGCTTTCACAATAAAGCGTCAGACGCAGGTTTTTGCGACGCTCAATAGAAGGCTTACCTTGTTATCTCTTTCGCGTTCAAAAACGTCTTCTCAACTTCTAGCACCTGGACTGCCGCTTGCTTGAAAATGCCACCACTAGACTCTTTTCCTGAAAGAATTCAGTTGAACATGCTTAGTCATTGTTGCCTGAGAAGTTCTGTCAACCATCACGCATATCAGCAACACGCATTCACTGCATGTAAAGAGACCGCAGCTTTAGGTTCATGCAGAACACTCTCGCGGCACGGTGTGCACGATGCACGTACCCTTGGAAAGCGGCCTCATTTTTCACTCGGTAATGCAAGGCAAGTTTGAACAAGTTGTATGCAATGAAATTCCGCTTTGTAAAAAAACGTGCGTTTGTAGAACGCTGATGCACTGCAAGAATTTGAGGAGGGTTGTATGTCCTGTGGGCTGGCTGGACCGCAGACAAAGTACTGTATCCGAGGGAGCGAGGCCAGGGTGCAGATCACACACGAGGGATGCACATCAGCGCAGCGTGCTGTAGGGGCGAAGTGACTCGTACTCTCATACTGTGACGTGATACGACAAATGAGTATGACGCGACGTTGGACCCAAAGTTGTTCAATATACCTTGTTCAAGAGTCGACACGCGTACATTTCTCGGCGCACTTCGTTGGGGGAGCTAATTTATTGTCAATTACGAGAGGAATAGATGCACCTTCGGTGCGATTATGAGATGACGCGAAGACGATGACGATGACGATGACGCGACAGCAGCAACACGAACAGCGACGTTGACGGAAAACGTGTTTTGGCGAGCTTTGACAAGTCGGCGACGAGTCCAACGAAGTTTCTGGACACTTCGATCCAACTTTTGGAAAATCCGTGCCGTGAATTCCGCATTCCCGCGAATTCTCCGAATTTCGCGAATTTTCACGTACTTCCGATACAATCGGTCATCTGAAATAATGATACGCTCAGAGGCAACGGTGCCGCGGGATCGAAAATTCAGGGTTTCGGCGTCAGGGTATTAATTTTCGTGGCCGCAAAAATGAAAATTTGCGCCCGGGGTCTTTTCAGACCTACAGATATGCTTCTAAGGAAGCGTAGTGGTAGGTCTATGCTGCTCAGTTATTGTTAACTAAGAAGAAGTGAGCCAATCCCGCAGATCGGGTGAGATTTGACTCGTTCACACCCCCAAACGCTTAATCGAGCATCCGCTATACCCCGACCGCCCGTGAGGTATATCGGATGAGCGCAATCGATGCGTACGAGTCTCAGCATCCCAAAACTGTTTTAACTTTGTTAATGCGGCTAGCGAGGCGAAAGTTATGAAGGCGAATCCCTTTGCGAATCCCTTTTTGCGTGAAAACGCACATCCCGCAACCGGGCGCGAGTTGCCCCCTTGAGTAGAATCTGAGAATGTTAAGAATGCGTTAGCGGATCCTCAGATTGTTGGTACCTACTTGGTACCAACAACCTTAGGAACATGTTTCAGTCCATGTGCATCCTTAGTATCATGTTGTTTTGTGCAATATACACGGTCAAACAGGCAGTAAGACTCCTCCCGTAAGTTCTGCAAAAAAGCGATAAACGCTCACGCTGTGAAGAAAAACCAGAACGGGTAAATAAAAATAATCGAACGACTGAGATTTGCGATCTGCGATTTTCCGCGTTTCTGGGCCGTTCGCCAAAATCGAGCTCCGTTGCCTCAAAAGGGCCCGATTCGTATCACTATTTCAGATGAGCGTTTATACTTCTTCCGATTACAATTGTGTAGTCACGAACTCACTCTTCACCCCGAGACGCTCGTCGTTGTGTGATGTGACACCGCTAGAGCTCTAGTTTAGGAGTGTCAGATCTAATACGATCGGAACATCGACATGGAAAGGGACTTAGCTTTTAGGGATTATTATCCCCAGATTTTATGGGATATTATTATTATAATACATTGTTGATTGTAGGGGTTGCAGCTGTCCGTGTCCGCTAAATTTGCAGCTGTTCTTATCATCGTCATATTACGTAATTACTTATTTGGATACGTCACGACGGAATTGAGGATACGCTGCGCTGCGCTGCTCCGTGCTCGTGCGCTCTCGTCTGTCGTGTGACGCTCGCTGACTCTGGGATGACGCAACGCAACGCAACGTCTACGCCTGCCTCTGCGTCTGCGTCTGCGTGACTACTCGTGTCACTCTCGTGTCACTCGACTGCCTTTTCTTCTGCCTTCTCTTCTCACTTCTGCCCTTTTCTTGGGTGCAGCGATCTGCAGCGTTCTCATCTGAAGCGGCACCAATCGTTACCAGCACGACGTGGTACTGTATCCAGTGCCTGACTTGGCGTGTGAACACATTGGTCGTGATCTCGTGATGATGCTGTGGGCGGTGCTCCGGTGAGGCTGTGGGCAATTATAGCGTATAAATGGGAGCCCAACATAAACCTATAAAACAGATTTATAAAGTGAATCACGCTTGAGCATATATGATGCACTACGACATATATATCTCGATATGTGGTTTATATATCAATCGGACAGTGCAGTACGTATTTTCGCATGATTTATAACTTTTACACCCCACAAGCCACAACGCGATCACGCGAAGGCATCGAGCCATCGTCCCATGGATGAGCGTCCGCCGCGGCCGTGACATATGTGTCACCGTCCGTGACTTGTAAAGTTGTAATAAATTGAGAGTCAAAGTGATCTTTTGATGGACCAATCGTTGAATTTTGTCAAGTCACGCACGGTGACACACGTCACGGCCCGTCATCGTCAGTCACGTACTCACGTTCTACGTATCTTGGTATTTATATGGCAACTCATTTATACGATAATCGTATAAATGCGCGTATGGTATGTTGGTATCAGGTTATATCTAGCATGTTAGTTATATAATTATATCATGAACGCTGCTCGCATGCATGCGCTCCCAACCGACGTACCGAAAGTGCCCACACCCTTATAACAGCGAAGCCCGCTCGTCGCTCCTGCTTCGCGCGTCGTGGGGCATGGGGGCTCCGCCCCCGCGGTTCCGCTCACGCTCGCGCGCGCTTTACCATTTTCGATTTATAACCCTCGATTTTCGAATAACCCGAAGTATTTAAACTATTTGAACATTTGATCCTGATTTATAGTTTATGAGGCTGTTTTTTTGTGTTACCATTTATGTCTCGACAGGATCAAGATTATACTTGTAACAGGAGAGAAAGTGTCTCAGAAAATAGATACTTTGAATAATATAAACATGTAATTGAATGAGTCATCGAATGAGATAAAAGCGTGTGTATAAGAATCTGATATTAGATTGTGTAAATCCGAAATCCAGCACACGTAACACATTTATAAGATAGCTGTTTTGGGAGCTATTGTATAAGTATTTTATATAAGTCATAATATAACTTTAGAGGGGCTAAATATATACGGATATATGTTTTTAACGCCCTATCGTATATTCGGATACACCCCGACGATAGGGGCATATCCGAATAGGATTAGGGGTATCTCCTTCATATCGTTTTGGTCACTGCATGCAGTGACAGGACTTTATGAAGGCGCGGTGCGTTGGACCTCCGTCTCCGACCCAAGTTCCCCAGTACCCCCCTCCCCGTACCAATCCCTTGCCCCACCATATAGTACTTTGGGGAAATTCATGGAGATACAATACTGACTTTCGCCCACCCCCATAAATTGGGGGTGATTGTCCCTTCCTGTGCCACCCCTCGCCGTGTAGTGTCACTTACATCTTGCCGGTCAACCTGTGAGGCGGACAATAAACGAACACCTCCGGTATTTTACTATCCACCTTATTCCTCTACCGGAAGCTTCCGCCCCTGCAGTGATCTATATATATATATTCATATATTTCTCTTTCTCCATCAGGTTATGGTGATGGAGGAAGTGATATTGCTAACCACTAGAGCTAGGGCGTCTAGGGCGTCCTCAATATCATAGCGGACACCGGGAATCGTCGAACCCCTGGTGCCCCGGTTGTATAGGTTGGAAACAACCGTCTAGACCATCTCGTAGCGCTAGATGCGTAGATGGTCTAGACGGTTGTTTCCAACCTATACAACGGACAAAAACGGGTGTGAACTTTTCTCCAATCCACTAAATGCCCACCCTAGAATTCACTCGAGAAGATGCATACCCACCGCAAGAATGAAAAAAGCCCTTATGCTGGATTTGGCATGCCGACAGTGTCATCATCATCTGTGTCATCACCGATACGGTTCGACTACTATGACTTCTTCACTGTCATCAGCGCCATCTCCGATATCGACTTCGGTAGTCAGACAGTTCATAGCATCTGTCATTTCACATCTGACACCTTAGGGGCTGTCATCACATTCTTTCGGCGGAAGCTATAACACTTCGTATTATCTTGTGTATAGCTTCACAGTTTCACGGTTGACATATGTGAGTGTTGCACTTGACTTGTAGTGCTTGACTGCGTGTTTGTTCACACACCTTAGGCCTTTTTGCCATCATGGGAAAATTGGCTTTGATGGTCTCGCTTGGGATGCCTACGTGGACCCGATAACAGGCATTGGCAGAATCGTTTATGGAAATCCCCCTTCGCGATGGGAAAGATAAGGGGAAATCTTCGGCGGTTATGACCTTGGAAACGGGCCACCTTGTTGGTCCACCTTGGAAATGGGCCATAAAGCGGCCAGCACTGCCTCTTGATTTTCAGGAACATGGATTCTTCCGTTGTCCCCCAAAAACCAAAAAAGATGGTTTAATAAAGGCTTTAAACTTGTTTTCAGATTCCCGCATAACTGTCACGGTTCTATGCGAACAATATGTGTGACGCTGCTGTTATTGAACGGTAACAACAAAACGCAATATTCTGGTGGGTTATGAGTGCAGCAGTCTGTTGACCATAAGTGCTTGCTTGAGCCCAATGCTCCTCATATCTCTGATGCTCTCACGCATCTCATGCGTTACCACCATCGGGTTGTGAACCCGAGAGCACTAGGTGAACTTCCCGCATCGGCTGGTCGATATAGCCATTGATGCTCGCATGTTGTTCAGTGCATGCTTGAAGCGAAGACGCGTCTTATCAGGACACTTCGGTTCTTCAAGAACTTGACTTGCTTCGCCATCTCGATGCCATATACTTGGCCTCTCGATGACAAATGTCACTCACCTTAGGTGGATGGCAGACATTGTCACGGTCCTATACGGACTTGATATGTGGCGCGGCTGCTATTGAACTGTAGCAAGCACGCGCAAGTTCACGGAGACACAGCCACTGGTCTTTCTGTCACCCCTCGACCCCAGGTGCCAGGTCAGCTCCGTCCGTCATCAGTGGTGGGGAAAATAAAACCCCTGTATTTTATTTTCATGTATCTTAGACTGCGAACCACCCGAGCATCTCGTCCCGGCTTCACAGAGTTTGTGGAGACTGTAAAAACACGCATATATCCCACCGTTGTCGGTTATATTCACCGTAGTTTATTTCACCGTCTCTGTTAGGTGTTGGGCCTCACCACTGGCGAGTTTGCTCACGCTTTCGGATTCTTTGATCCCGTACCTTGTGCGGTAACTATCCCGCTTTTCACCGAATTCGGCTGAGCACCTTCGTCCTCTTCGCCGCCATCTTCACCCCGCGTGCCCCTTGACACCGGGAAATTATTCGAGCACCTTGTCCTCGACCACATCCACCTTTACCACGCCGACTTTTTCAGCATTTCACGTTACGTGCTTCCAACAATGTCTGCGGAGCGCATTTCGCTGGCCAGTCGCCTTCGCGTTGCCCGACCCACGGGCGGGGCTTCCCCTACCTCCAGTGCCTCCAGTCCGTCTGGGGATTCGTCTGGCGAGCCGGTGGTGCCCATGTCAACGCTGGTCACCCGCCCTACGCCGGTGTCACGTTCACCAACTGCTGTCGAGTTCCACCACAGCAGCGATGTATGGACATCCACGCCTGTACGAGCATCCCAACGTGCTGAGTTCACTGAGAAATTGGACTACGCCTTCGCTTATGGGGAGGAACTGGCGAAACTTCTTCGCTCCCATGGATTCAAGTCGAACGTGGGCCTCTCTTTGGATGGACCTGATTCCGAGACTGACTTCGCCGTCCTGCTGGCGAACATGTCCCACGTCTTCGGTCCTATCTCCCGCGACGAGGTCTTCAAACTTCTGGATCTGGACTTCGAGTACGAGTCCTACCACTACACCATCAACGAGCTCATTTTTACCGTGCTCCCCACTGTTCTTCGCGGCATGGCGCTCTCCCTCTACGAGGAGTCCGCCGAGATTTTCCCGCACGACGGGCGCTGCGCTTTACAGCGCCTTCGCTACCAGGTGGAGGGCATTGGCGACCCCGACACCCATCGTTTCTGGGTCCGCCTTCGCTCGACTGTTATTGACGAGACCATCGAGCCCGCCCCCCAACTGGCTGTCGTGCGCACCCTCGCGGACAAGCATCGCCGGCTGCACCCTGACTACTCCGACCGCAACCTGGTGGAGGACGTGTACACCGCCCTCCGATCGTCCGCGGCCAAGTCCCCCTACGTTACACCTTTGTATCTGGTGGTGCTGCGCGAGCTTAGCACCAGCCACAACTTCACCTTCGCCTCCCTCACCCTGCGGCTTGGTAAGATTTTCCGTGACGAGTCCGCCCTTGCCCGACTCTCCGCGCCTGCCTTGCCTGCGTCTGGTGGTGCTACCCGCACCGGTGGTGGTGGCGGGAAGGAGCCTGCCGGGTCTTTCAATGCCCTTGGCAGGCGCAAGTTCATCCCGCCCGAGGGGACTTGGAAGAAGAATGATTCGGGCGGGCGCTACCTCGTCTGGGACGGCACCGGCATGCCGTGCGTGACGTGCTTCCGCCTGTGGGCCGTCACGACCGGCCACATGGACACCGACGGCATTTGCCCCTACGTGTGTGTCCAGGCGTTCGCACCAGGGCGTGCTCCCACCCTCGCACGCATGGCTCCGCCCAAACCCCCTTCCATGTCCGCATGGCCGCCCTCGGACGCGCCGCAGGCCCACGCCCTCCGCGAGCTCGAGCCTGCGCCGCAGGATGCGGCTCCTCCACCTGACGCGGCCGCCTTGTCTGTCCGCTTTTCGGTGGAGCCGCCTCCACGTCGCGGCATCGACCCTCCCAGGGGGGCACCCACGGCTTACAGCGACAACGATGACGACGCGCCTGCGGCGCTTTCCATCGTGCAGCACGAGGACGATGACGTTGACTGGCCGGCCTTCCGGTCCACCCCGTGGATTCCGTCCTTCAACGGGTCTGGCAGCAGCTCCAAGTGAGCATCGAGTTCCACATCGCCGCCAATCGCCGGCGCCAACATGTGTGAGCCTCCGGGTGTCCATTAGACTTCAGCAGAAACTTCAAACCTTCGATGCCTAACTCCATTAGCCTATAGAATGTTCCGGGCCAACGCCCGAGCGGGGATCCGCAGCTAGTTGGACTGAGAAAGGTCCCATTGGGCCTGTAACTATCTGTATGGTTTAGGGTTAGGGCTTTCTAGCTTGCATGCCTGATGCCTATTCTACGAAAGGTGGGTTTACACACCGTAAGGACCCCTTACGGTGGGTTACCCAACCCTAAGTAAAACGATTATTTCAGCCCCCAAACTGACCCCCTGGTCATGTTCATGGTGGCAGGATGACGTTAGACACTCCCAAGAGGCATCCGCGAAGAATTATATCGGATGTATCCGGGTTTGTTAACCTGAAAACACAAACTCAAACCGGCAAACCAATTATCGCATATAAATCGTGTCATATAGCGTAATAAACCGTCATACCACCCTCACTTCGCGTGACATTTTGAGGGTCAAGATGGCCTCGAATGAAAATTTTGACAAGACACTGCAGAAAGAGCAGCTCAAGAACTTGACAACATGGGTCTCCAAATTTCCAAAGGGCCATCGAGGAAGGCCACATATCTACCAATATACAAAATTATGTGGTAACCCACCGTAAGCATATATGATCGGAACCCGCTACACCCCCCACTTCGCGAGCGCATTACACACATGGGGCACATCGCATCCATCCATAGTATGTTCCTCATCTTTCATTCAACTCATGAACTGTCTGAAAATCGATAGGTTTGATCGATAGGTTTGACACCGTA
>LGRX02001098.1:0-20617 GCA_001247695.2 Cymbomonas tetramitiformis | reverse complement strand
GCATATTTAAGAGAACAGGGATATGCGGTCAGCCAGCCTCATCGGAAAAAAGTGAACCCCCCCCCGCCCCCCAACACGCCAGCGGCGCTTAACGAAGCGCGATCCAATAAGGTCAGCGATAGCCAGGTTTGTTCCTTATTTGCGACCATACCATATTTAATACATGGTTTAACATGGTTTCCCAACCATATTTCCTCATCTAGCCAGCTCCCGTTCTCTTATTTGGACCCATTCTCTTAACGATTTGAAAAGGCTCAGGGTCATCGTAAAAAACGCGACCCCCCCAAACGCTGGCTGGTCTCTATCGTCGATTCTCTTAAAAGTGAGGTATTACTGTAGACCTCATAACGCCACCACTAGAGGCCGCCGAAAATTTCTCTTACGGCGGGTTAACCCACCGTAAGATTAGTAGAATAGGCACTGATCTGGCACCTCACCTCTTCGGGGTGAGGTGGTGTCACAGGAGGGAGCCCTGGTCTTTCTGTCACCCCTCGACCCCAGGTGCCAGGTCAGCTCCGTCCGTCATCAGTGGTGGGGAAAATAAAACCCCTGTATTTTATTTTCATGTATCTTAGACTGCGAACCACCCGAGCATCTCGTCCCAGCTTCACAGAGTTTGTGGAGACTGTAAAAACACGCATATATCCCACCGTTGTCGGTTATATTCACCGTAGTTTATTTCACCGTCTCTGTTACAAGTATATGGTGGGGTATGAGTGCAGCAAACTGGTAGACCAGAAGTGCTTGCTTGAGCCCAATGCTCCTCATATACCTCCAATGCCCTCACGCGTCATACGCGTTACCACCATCGGGTTGTGAACCCGAGGGCATTGGGTGAACTACCCGCATCGGCTGGTTGATATAGCCATTGATGCTCGCATGCTGTTCATTTCATGCTTGAAGCGAAGACGCGTCTTCTCAGAACACTTCGGTTCTTCAAGACTTGTCTTGCTTCGCCATCTCGATGCCAATACCTGGCCTCTCGATGACAGATGTCACTCACCTTAAGTGGATGACAGACATTGTCACGGTCCTATACGGACTTGATATGTGGCGCGGCTGCTATTGAACTGTAGCAAGCACGCGCAAGTATATGGTGGGGTATGAGTGCAGCAAACTGGTAGACCAGAAGTGCTTGCTTGAGCCCAATGCTCCTCATATACCTCCAATGCCCTCACGCGTCATACGCGTTACCACCATCGGGTTGCGAACCCGAGGGCATTGGGTGAACTACCCGCATCGGCTGGTCGATATAGCCATTGATGCTCGCATGTTGTTCATTTCATGCTTGAAGCGAAGACGCGTCTTCTCAGAACACTTCGGTTCTTCAAGACTTGACTTGCTTCTCCATCTCGATGCCAATACCTGGCCTCTCGATGACAGATGTCACTCATCTTAAGTGGATGACAGACATTATGACTGCACATGTCATAGTCGACCGTACTGACAATACTCGACGACTGTATGTCATCATGACATATGACATGACATGACATGGTATGACATGTATGACATGTATGACATGTATGACCGGTATGCCATGTATGACACATGTGGCATCGGTCATATCCCTGACAGATCTCCCCTCTTAGAAGTGTTGTGACCTCACAATATAGGGTGCATATCTTTGTATATGTTTTTGATGTCTTTGTTGTTGAGCTGGCCAGTCTTCTTATACCGATGAGGCGTCCCTCAAGGTGTTTTTAGGATATCGGGGGGAACTGAGTCCACTTTAAACCCTCACCTTAGGCATATAGCCCTACAGTTCTTAGGACGTAGCCCCCCTTGATTTGCGTTTCGTATTTCAGAGTGACGCTTAGGGCATCTTCCGAGGTTTACGTTACGGATAGATATTGCGCTTGCCGATCGACATTTGACCCATTGGGTCCGGTTTCCACGGCCTTATATAGTGCATCCACCCCTTCCTCCCCTCCAAGAGCTACTATGGAGGTTCGCAGGCAGAATGGAGAGCCTTTTTTGAATAAGGCTTGTTTTTAATGCAAACGGAGGAGGCCCTGCTTACGAGATATCGGAGGGTCTTTATAAGTCCACTTTAAATCCTGCGCACACCTCGTCGCAGTATAATATCCTTTACTGGAATGCTGTTGAATGCGATTATGTCGCGCCGATGATTTTATGCACAACTCCGCTGATCGCTGACGATGTATATCGCTGGCGACGTATTGAAGCAAAAACTGTCGCGTATGTGCAGATATTCGACGGTATGTGCGAACTCAGTCGCGCTGCATACAACTCAATATATATATATGTGTGTGTGTGTGTGTGTGTGTATAGTCTGCTGCACACTACTTGTTCTCGTTCTTCGCTGAGCGGAGGATACCAATGCCACGGTTCTATGCGAACAATATGTGTGACGCTGCTGTTATTGAACGGTAACAGTAAAACGCAATATTCTGGTGGGTTATGAGTGCAGCGGAGTCTGTTGACCAGACGTGCTTGCTTGAGCCCAATGCTCCTCATATCTCGATGCTCTCACGCATCTCATGCGTTACCACCATCGGGTTGTGAACCCGAGAGCACTAGGTGAACTTCCCGCATCGGCTGGTCGATATAGCCATTGATGCTCGCATGCTGTTCAGTGCATGCTTGAAGCGAAGACGCGTCTTCTCAGGACACTTCGGTTCTTCAAGAACTTGACTTGCTTCGCCATCTCGATGCCATATACTTGGCCTCTCGATGACAGATGTCACTCACCTTAGGTGGATGATAGACATTATGACTGTACATGTCATAGTCGACCGTACTGACAATACTTGACGACTGTATGTCATTATGACACATGACATGACATGACATGACATGACATGACATGACATGACATGACATGCCATGGCATGGCATGGCATGTCATGACATGACATGACATGACATGACATGACATGCCATGGCATGGTATGACATGTATGACATGTATGTCATCGGTCATATCCCTGACAATAACACTATCCCATTCATCCCACATGGCTACTGGACGGGTGATGACCCCTACGTTCTCCCAGGTGGTGGATGCTATAAGGATGACTTTTCGGATGTTGTCATTATAGCTATAGACAGTGCACCCAGTGATACCCAACCAGCCTTTGACTGGAGGTCTACACAGAAAAAGATTGCCAGATGGTTCCTTAACGTCCTTCCCAAGTCCCAAGTCACGAAGAAGAGGCTAGAATACACAGGAGTTAGCCCTGATATTTGGAAAGAAGTTATGAACGAAAGAGACAAGGTACTTCCCTCTTCACTCTGTCCATGGCCCACTCAAGATTCTCCTTATCATCAGAGTGATATTGAGTCCTATTATGGTGGTCATCACGACACGACACTCACCAATGCAAATTCCAAGCCCTTCATGAGCACCGTGAAATGGCCCAAAGTTCTTACACTCATGGGATACTTCCCTCCTCTTTGTGGTACTGTACTCAACACGATAGGTGTTCCCCGTGGTAAGATTAAACCCACTCCTCAAGAAACTTTCAAGAATTTGCAGGCAACACACCAAAAACAGGCGAGACGTGTTTCTGTCAAAACACAATCGCCACCTCAAACACTGACCCACATACAATTGACATCCCAAGCAATGAAACCATGACAGAAACATAAGCCGTACAATAGTCAAACGATTTCCTTCAAACCCTCTTGCAATAATTTTCAAAAGACTTGCAATATAGGATGGGTTGGGAGCTGGGAGTGTAAACTCCCGGCCCCCAACGAGACTCAAGGGGAGGGGCCGTCCCCCCTCCCCTCCCCCGCCACCGCCCCCCACGGGAGTTGAGTACGTAGATGTGTCTGAATTTCGTACCTTTTACCTCCGCTGCTTGGGACGTTGCATCGCATTCGATTGGGATGTTCATGTTCGCGGAAGTTCGGGCGGGCGGGGGTCACCCGACCGCGACCGGTCAGCATCGAATAGACATAGAACACGATCGTCGAGTGTGCACTGAATTCGCCACCCCGCCACTGAAACAGACTCCACGGGTGCAACGGGCCCCATGCGAATGCATCGCATGGGTCGGCTCCGGCCCAGTCAGGTCCAAATTTACCGCGAACTTGTCCATGAAGGACATGTGCGGCTCGTGGGCGAGCAGTGCGCTGACGGGGTACATCCCCTCGTCGGACACCACCGACTGCGGAGCGGTAGGCGGTGCTGGCGGCGGTGGCGCGGCCAGAGCGTCGGCATGGACCTTGTCGTGGACCTTGAAGTTGTTGATGTTCAAAGCACCACCAACCGCGCAGACCCCGAAGGAAGCGGGTGTCAGCGGGTTTGCAGCACCCCAGATACTCCTCGATGGTGTCGGGCACCCGCTCCTCGGCGACAACGAAGGAGAAGGCGGAGACGGTGTCGTAGAGCTCCGGTTTGCCGTCTGCAATGTAGCAGACGGCGTCGAAACGAGCGGCGTCGTTGTCGTCCATGGCGTCCTGGAACAGCGTGGCGAAGACGTCGTTCTCGCTGTCCGCAATGCTGAAACCGTGTGCGCCAACATGTCCGCGTGGCCCGCCGTTCGGGCAGTCCCGATGCCAATGCTTCTCCGCCGTAGCGGAGCATGTCGGGTTCCCGCACAACGGAACGAACGTACCGGTGGGTTTGTGGAAAGCCACCTTCCTCGAAGGCTTCCCACGGAAGCTCTGCGGGAAGTTGCCGTGCTCGGGAAGAGGCGTCGCAGCGAAGCGGTTGCCGTCACCATGTCCACCTCGTCCGATGGCGTTCGCTTCTTGTCGTTGCGGGTCGTGAAGGCTTTGGTGTCGTCGATACGGTTGTGAAGGGCTTTGTTTGATCTCTTTCTTCATGTCGAAGAGTTGGTCGCGGAGCTCGCTGAAGATGGTCTTGCAGTCTTCGTCGTCGCTTTGTCCAGTCAGGGCGAGGGCGGAGTACTTGCGCGCAGCAGCCGGGACGTGCGAGTCCGTCCCGTTTTGCGCGTAGCATTCACGGACCCATTGCTGAATGGTGGCAAGGGACTCCGCCGCCCGTTGGTCGTGCAACCGAAGTTGGTTGACAACCGGGGCATAGAAAACCGGGTCGAGGGACTTGATGAACAGGGACTTGACCTCCATGTCGTCGAGGGTGCTCTTTCGTCGAGCAGACCGAAGAGCGGCGTTGAAGGCGGCGATAGTCCGCGACGGGTCGAACTGGGTGATCTTGATGGCCAGAAGGTCTGCGGTGCCCTGAAAGGGTCCGCCGGAATCCAGAAGCATGCTGGCGATCTCCAGCAACACCCGTTTCCCATCAAACGGGTGTGTCTCCGCCGAAGACTCCATCCAGTCCGCCGCGGGCGACACCGGAGCGATGATGAATTCCAGTGTCGAAAATAGTAGCTTGTTCGCCTCGGCGCGAACGGGCAGCGTGGCATCCTCCAGGTCGAACAGAGAAGAAAACGCGGCCTCCTCAGTGACGAAAGTGTCCCGTAGCGCCAGAACCAGACGGGCGAAAACGGAGCTGACGTTCGATTCCGTACCATCAAAACGTCCATCCATGTTTGTCATCGTACACCTTCTTGATGACGAGCTTGGCGGCACGCTCGTCGAAGGACTCCTTCGCCAGACGTCTTACCGCGTCGAGGAACATTGCCCCCGCTGATTGGGCAGCCGGCGCAGCCGCAACCGTAGGAGTGGCTGGTGTAGTCGCATGTCTGGCTGCGGCATCGTCGAAAATGGTAACTAGGGAGCGGCGTGCGGCCGCGGTGTGAGATCTCGTAGAAGTGCCCATGATGAAATGACTACAGAGACAGGGTGAGGTGAATAATGCGAGGTGAGGCTAACGGTTTGGGCGACGGCTTGCGAGTCGTGGCGGGTCGTCGAGGATAAATTGGGGAAACAGCAAATAATACGCGGTCGTGTGGGACGAAAGGACGTGATCAATGCCGGACGGTGTACTAGTGACCAGAAACAACAAAATCCAGCCCAACGATACTGCATGGAAAATAAGATGCCATAACGCGCGTCCCAATCACGTCCAATCAACCGCGCGTCCGTAACTGAGCCATACCGCCCATACCGAAAACCTCTCTAACGCGGGTCCTCACCCCATCTCAAGCGTCGGTGTTTAGCCACTCATGGCCAACGTCGCAGTGTAAAATTAAGAGTGCGTGGGACCAAACCTGCTGAATATATCAGCTGGACTGTATATTCACTGTGTGTCAGATAATCAAAATAATCGGATAACAAAGAGTGAGAACTTCCCGTTATATGTCCGGGGTCTAGGGTTCCGGGAGCGGTGACAGTCATACACCCTAACTATGGGAATGACAGTCGGGGCGTCACTTCCAGCAATACCTTCAAAGTACCCGAATTGAATTTTAGAGCCCCTAAGCACCTATCAACTATTGGGACTTCGCCCGATATCGCATATATAAGACAATGCACTGTCAAGAGCCCATGACGGCCTGGCATAAGCATGTTCCATACGCCGCGTGAGCAAACCTTCCTACACGCAGAGTGACCATTTGTGTCAAAAGCGCTCCGAAATACCTTACCCGACCCGGGAAGCCGCCACACACCTCCCCGATATTGGGACTTCGCCCGATGTGAGCGAAAAGCCGCCCACGCCGCACTTAGTCGCCTGGGAGCCCAAAAAGCCCGTTCCATACGCCGCGTGAGCAAGCTTCCCTCTGAGTGACCATATGTGTCAAAGCGCTCCGAAATACCTTACCGACCCTGAAAGGCGCCGCCACCTCCCGATGTGGGACTTCGCACGTTCAGCCGAGCGAAAAGCCGCCACCTGCCTTAGTCGCACAGGGCCCAAAGCCCGTTCCATACTACGCCGCGTGAGCAAACCTTCCTCTGGTGACCATATGTGTCAAAGGCGCTCGAAATACCTTGCCCGACCTGAAAACCGCCACATACCTCCCAGATATTGGGACTTCGCCTCGCTGTCAGAGGCGAAAGGCCGCCCACGCCGCGCTTAGTCATACGGGAGCCCAAAAGCCGTTCCATACGCCGCGTGAGCAAACATCTCTGAGGTGACCATATGTGTCAAAGCGCTCCGAAGCCTTACCTGACCTGAGAAGCCACCACCACCTCCCCGATATTGGGACTTCGCATCTTTGTGAGCGAAAAGCCGCCCACACCGAACTTCGGTCGGCCCAGGGAGCCAAAAGCCCGTTCAACCGCGCCGCGCGAGCACGAGAGCCCTTCCTACGGGTGACCATATGTGTCAAAAAAGCGCTCCGAAATACCTTACCCGACCCGGGAAGCCGCCACACACCTCCCCGATATTGGGACTTCGCCCGATGTGAGCGAAAAGCCGCCCACGCCGCACTTAGTCGCCTGGGAGCCCAAAAAGCCCGTTCCATACGCCGCGTGAGCAAAGCTTCCTACATAGTGACCATACAAGACCTTCCAAGCGTAACTCCTTTGTCCTAAGATGCAAGTGAATTGTTCATAATATGTTGACAGCTGGGGCCCAAGAGCGAGGCGCAACGACCCAACGGATAAATTGTAACAAAAATATGCCTTTTAGATGTTATTTAAAATATTTTAGGCAGATATTAGTAACTTTTTTGTTAACAGGAGTGCAGGAAACATGCCCACGAACACGCTCGGCTCAGCCATGCCTGGGGGACACCCACAGCATCAACAGCGGCGTTCTCACTCCTTTTCCCCATCTGCCTGACTTGGAGCCCCTGTATGCAGGGGAATTTCACCTGCTTTCCTGTCTCCTGTCAACGACTCGCGCTGAAAATTCAGAATTGCTAACTTCCTCTTCCTGGTGCGCACTGGGAAACCGCAGGAAAGGACCCCGAGGTAAGCGCTGGTCGTCAGACGTCACGGGTAGACCTCCGGGGAGTAAGTGCTTCGGCAGCGAGTATACCGGCCCATCCTGTTGCGCCGCCCTTTTCTTTCTACGATTCCGTGCGGCCCTTCATTGTTATGGAGCTGCCATCGCTGGGTTGTGGGACAATGCCCAAAGCTCTTCACAGGTTGAAGAGTCGCTGATCACCGGTCTCTGTGGGCCTCTTGTCACTGAGTTGAGAGACAGGGTGATACTCGCCGGCCCATTCTGTGGAGCCGCTTCCCTTTTTTCACAAGCCCCTGCGACCCCAAGCCGCTGCAGCACTGGCATCGCTGGGTCGTGGTATGGGGCTTACGGCTTTTCGCAGGTTTCCGCGGCGCTCGCCACAAAGCACTGGAAGCCTCTCAGTTGCTCATTTTGCGACGGTGCTCCCACAGCTGCGCCGAGAGGGAACTACCTCTTTGACCCTGCGTGGTTAGGCGGACTGAGCTGTGCATCTCTCTGGGGGCCGCGGCCCGACTTGACTAACGAGGGCCTGGCACAGAAGTGCTGGACGGAGGAGGCTTGTGGCGGCGTTGAGGGAATAGTGCGCCGCTCGGAGACTGCCCCATCTTGCGGCATCTTGTTTGATTCTCCAAGGGTCGCATCGACCTCTGGCAGTGGCAGGGTCGTCATCGTTGAGGGGGGGGGGAAGGAACACGCGGCCCGCAGCTTTTCGTGCATCCTGCGTGCGGGAAGTGCACCCCTCACGGACATCCGGCTGTTCGTTGGCGGCGCCCCAAGCCTCCCCAAAGTCCACGGCGACGGCTGTTTTGCTTCGCAGGTCGCTGGAGCCCAGAACTCCGACGGAAGTCGGCATCCCATCCCTGAAAGGGAAAGCGGACTGAGTTCTGCATTTTTTTGGGAGCGACGGTCCGAGTGGACGCACCGGGGTCTTACACATCGTGCCCCTCAGTGCGCAGGGGTTGAGCGATGCTGCGTGGGGGCATTACGCCGCCCAACAACAGGCTCCCCTCTTGGCGACCCGCTTATGCTTATGAGCTCTGCTGCATCAAGGGGACTTGGAGCCAAGCCTCGATGGAAACCTATAGGGAACGACCAGGGAAGCCAGATGGCACCCAGAGAGGTAGATAAATACTGTCCCCTTGCGCTTGCCTGGGAAACATTTTCATTTGTAAGTTTTTCTGACACTTGTTTAAAACCCTGCCATTTTAATAACCTCCGCAACCGGGAGGTGACTGGAAGGATGGAAACCGTAAGACTGTTAGCCAGCGGAAAGGGAAGTAAGATCGGGTCAGTAAGTCCCGGGCCACGGGCAGATACCGGCTCCTCGCGAGAGCACAGCGAAGCCATACCTGACAGCATACCTCTCGGGGAGCCCCGCGCACCCTGCCGGCATCGGCGCAACCCACCACAAGCTGTATACAGCAGACCACAACCCCCGGATATGGGGAAGGCGGTGACACAATTATTGTGCTCACACGCAAAAGCTGATAGTAGCAGACCATACCCCCGGGACACGGGGAAGGCGGTGACACATATACTGTGTTCACATGCAAAAGCTGATAACAGCAGACCCTTGTGCGCTCATCCTGCCACACCACTCCAGCACTGGGACTGGACCTGCTTCACATCACCCCGGCATTTAAAACCCTGTCATTATAATAACCTCCGCAACCGGGAGGTGACTGGAAGGATGGAAACCGTAAGACTGTTAGCCAGCGGAAAGGGAAGTAAGATCGGATCAGTAAGTCCCGGGTCACGGGCAGATACCGGCTCCTCGCGAGAGCACAGCAAAGCCATACCTGACAGCATACCTCTCGGGGAGCCCCGCGCACCCTGCCGGCATCGGCGCAACCCACCACAAGCTGTATACAGCAGACCACAACCCCCGGATATGGGGAAGGCGGTGACACAATTATTGTGCTCACACGCAAAAGCTGATAGTAGCAGACCATACCCCCGGGACACGGGGAAGGCGGTGACACATATACTGTGTTCACACGCAAAAGCTGATAACAGCAGACCCTTGTGCGCTCATCCTGCCACACCACTCCAGCACTGGGACTGGACCTGCTTCACATCACCCCGGCATTTAAAACCCTGTCATTATAATAACCTCCGCAACCGGGAGGTGACTGGAAGGATGGAAACCGTAAGACTGTTAGCCAGCGGAAAGGGAAGTAAGATCGGATCAGTAAGTCCCGGGTCACGGGCAGATACCGGCTCCTCGCGAGAGCACAGCAAAGCCATACCTGACAGCATACCTCTCGGGGAGCCTCGCGCACCCTGCCGGCATCGGCGCAACCCACCACAAGCTGTATACAGCAGACCACAACCCCCGGATATGGGGAAGGCGGTGACACAATTATTGTGCTCACACGCAAAAGCTGATAGTAGCAGACCATACCCCCGGGACACGGGGAAGGCGGTGACACATATATTGTGTTCACACGCAAAAGCTGATAACAGCAGACCCTTGTGCGCTCATCCTGCCACACCACTCCAGCAATGGGACTGGACTTGCCTCATTTCACCCCGGCATTGGACCCTGGATTTTAACAGGTTCCCACTTATAATTTACCCAAAATATCGGGCAAGGCCACCCCTCCGTGCAGAGCACCTCACGGACGGAAGAAGGCTTCTCACAGTTGTAATAAACAGCAGACAATGTGCGGCAAACGACGCATCTAAAGCTGTAATCGACATACAAACCGCTTTAATCAGCAAAGCTAATGCGGTGATCAACAGACCAATGGTTGTCATGGCCCTCGGGCACTTAAGCCGGCACTGTTATTGTTGCATGCACAGGCCTCAACACGGGCACCAGTGTCGAAGCAAGCAGCCGCTCGGAATATTAACCGCAAATGAAAGCACTTGTAAGACTGATACGTTGTGTAGAACGATTAGCCCCAGGCACACTGGGCCGATGGGACACACCATGAGTGTGATCACCAACGACCTTATAATTTCGACTTATGTACTCCTGCCAAGTGCAGCAGGATGCACAGATGGGCTTAAGCAAAAGCCCATATTGCTCAAAGCGGTATGCCTCGTGATAGTCGGAATTATGCTTATTACCTACCGCGAGATTCTAAAAAGAATAACACGAGCACCGCGAAACGACTCTACCTCAGGGGAGACCGCGAGCTCACACCACGACCCAGAAGTCTGGATCTGGAGAAACCAAAGAAAGAACACACCCTGGATGCACAAGAGGGGGAAGTGGTACTGGAAAGAGGCGATGGACGGGGGTAGTCTTTTCTATGTCAACAGCACCGCAGGAAGGATCTCCCTCCGCAGGAACTTTGCGGGGAGGAACAACAACTGTATTTTTGTTCCGATTGGCAAGCTGCGGAAAGTCAGGAAAGAGCTCAAAGAAAGGGACAAGAGCAAAGCAGCCCTCGGAAAAAGGGAGGTTACAACACAACCCTCCACCCCTCCCCCCCTTAGCGGTGGGGGGGATGCGGGGCGGCCTCCCTCAGGGAACCCGACACAGGGCGCGAACCCCCGGGGGGAGGGGGGCCTCTACACGGTAGAAGGACGAGTGTCGGACGTACAGCTTAGCCGGTACCTCCGCACAATAGACCCGGCTCCGCCGGAGGAGATGAACCAGCAGAAATTCCTCTCCAGACTGCTGGCCAAGGACGGGATTGATGGCCTGCTTGCAAGCGGGAGGTTTGCCTATCAGCCACTGTGTGACGGGGCGCACTGGAGGGCCCTCTTCTTCGACCAACAAGCGGGGGAAGGGGGAAGGACCCACGTGCACCTGTTCGACTCCTATGGACCCAACCCGAGAGAAGGGGCGAAGGGGCATGGGAAGCTGCTGGACGCCACCAAAGCATGGGCCGAAAGAAGGACGAGACAGGGGAACCCTACCGAAGTCACGTGCACCAAACTCCGCACCCAGCACGACGACTTTCAGTGCGGGGTCTGGGTTGCGGTAATGGTGGCGGCATGGCGTGACTGGACGAGAGCCCCAGAAAAGTCAACCTGGCCAAGGGCGGCACACCGAGCCGCTGGAGGCACGGGGAAAATGGCAAACGCCAGGGTGGCAAAACAGCACAGAATTACCATGCAAATTGCCACCCGACAAGAGGAACACGCTGAAGGCCAGGCCGACACCCTGCGTGGGAGCAGCAGGGTGCCCGGCAAAAGAGCAGTACTCAGGCCACTGCAACAAGCGTCGGGAAACGGAGAAGCACCGGTCCAGCCGAAGAGACAACAACAACGGACAGCCACAAGGACTATACTTGGCAGCTGGGGCAATAGCACACGAGAGTCTGAGAATAAACCAAACCACCCCAGTGACAAAGAGAACCAAGCACCCCCACCGGATGCTGGGGAGGAGGGCAGGTTGTCTTTGATGACCTGGAATATCAGGGGAAGCGACCATGCGTACTTTGACCTCGCCAGGAGTTGCGAAGGGCACCAGCCAGACGTGCTAGTCCTCACTGAGACGAAGGCGGCGGGCCCTATGGGCCCGAAGAAACTCCAAGGGCTAGGATACAGCGCCTGGCACTCAGCACCGTGCCATGGTGTCCAGAGAAGGGGAGCGGATGGCACCTCGTACAGAGGGGGGGTGGTCCTCGCTCTCAGACGCCCTTATGATAGAACAGACGTGCGCACCAACCGCGAGGTTCCCAGATGCGCGAAAGGGTACCTACAGCATGTGGTTATCACACTACCGAGCGACAAAAAGGTGCACGTGCTAGGTGTCTACAACCCACCCCACCCCGAAGAAGAGGTGGTCAGGACGTGTATCCGAGAATACATAGCCCGGGAGGCGGCAGTAGCTTCCAGGAAGGGGGAGCACATGATCGTGGGGGGAGACTTTAATGTCGCGGAGACCCCCAGGGAGCAAGACGGGACCGAGCAGCATGAGTGGAGAGAGATGTCTGAACGGGCAGGCCTTGCAGAGATCAGCTGCCCGCAAGGGCCCACGTTTGGAGACCACAAAATCGACGGGTGGTTGGCGTCGGCGGAACTTCAGCGGATCGCTGACGAACGGCACCCGATCGACACTAGAGCACACAGACATTGCAGCGACCACCAGGCGGCAGTAGCGGCGGTGCCGCTATGGAGGCTGCACACGACCACACCGGTGGTGGAAGAGAAAGCGAAACCCGACCCGGTCACGAAATATCAATTCCCAATCTCCAAGGCCTTACAACGCACGATGACGGCGGCAATTGATTCGGCGCTCCAACCGAGTCTTAGGGAGGAGGAATTCAAGACAGTGATCGAAAATGCGGTCGACGCGGCGGAAAGGGGAAACCCGGACGCCAGGGAAAGAATTGATGAGGCCGGGAAGGCGATCGACGAGGTCCTTCAACAAGCCATGCAGGCCGTGGAGATCCCCCTAGAAACTGTCAGGTGCAGGCCCAAGGTCACCAGGGACCCCAACACAGGGGTCCGGCTACCGAAAGCTAAATTCAGGAAGCGAGACAAAGCGCTGAAAGCGGCAGCAGTCTTACAGGAGATGCTGGCGATAGAAAAAGCGACGGGAGAGGCCCCCAGCGCGGCACTTCTGGAAGAAGCCATGGCGGAACAACAAGATGCGGCACCGGGCCTAACAAACACATGCGCAGAACCGGAAGACCCCCACTGGTGGGCGGAATCTGAGATGCGCAAGTTCAGACAGGAAGCCAAATCTATTATCAAAGGTCATAAAGCTGAAACCTGGGAGACATTCGTCCAAAAATTCCGCAGCAACTACTATCGAATGAGGAAATCCGCCCACAGGTTCGTCTTTCGAGATCGCACCGCACTCCCGAAAGGAAGGACCCTGGGGATATGGGACAGAAGTCATAAGATGGCAGTCGGGGCAGTGGCCACCGCGGAGGCCTTCTCGGGGCACATGGCCCACTCGGACCCGTACTGTTTCGAACACCCCAGGACGGACCGACTGGACGAAGAGATGCCATGGCTGGCAGCGGAAGCCCCGGATAGGATGAAACCAGGGCAAAGACCGAGGAAAACGGAGCTTGGGAGCAGACTCACTATTGAACTCTACAGACAAATTGTCAAACGGCTCCCCAACGGGAAGGCGGCCGGCCCGGATGCAGTACCAAACGAAATCCTCAAGGCTATGCCGGAGGAATTCCACGAAGTTCTCTTCTCACTCATGAGGGCGATGTGGAAAGCGGGGATAACCCCAGGCACGTGGAAGCTTGGCACCTTTATTTACCTACATAAGAAGGGGGACACCTCTGTGTTTTCCAATTACAGGCCCATAGGGCTTCTCCGCACAATCCTCAAGCTTTATACGTCGATGGTCACGGAGGTTTTATCCACGTTCTGCGAAGTAAACAGTATCCACAGCCAAGAGCAGATGGGCTCTAGGAAACACAGAAGCACGATCAACCAGCTCCTACGGCTGCAGCATGTTATCGAGGACAGCAAGCTGTCCCGCAGCCAACTGCATGTTCTCTATGTGGACTTCGAGAACGCCTACGGGTCGGTGGAGCATGACAGACTCCAGCACACCATGAAGTACCTGGGGATCCCGGAAGTCGCGGTCAGAGTGGTGGCAGACCTCTACGGGGGGGAGGCCCACGGGTCACCTTTTAGGATGGCCTCAAAGATAGAGCACCACAGCTCGGAACCCCTCATGGTCAAAAGGGGACTAGTGCAGGGAGACTCGCTGAGCCCCCTACTCTTTATTCTCTATTTGGAACCCCTTCTACGCTGGCTCAAGGCGGGCAACAAGGGGTATCTGCACCGCCTCACGGATTCGGACAAACAAATTCGCACTTCCTCGGCGGCATATGTTGACGATCTTGCCCTAATCGCGGAGTCGGCAACGCAGCTGGCGGTGCAGGTCAGGAAGCTAGAGCTCTACTCCAACTGGAGTGGACTTCGAATCAACAAGGCTAAATGCGGAATTACGGGAACGGACGAAAAGGGATCCCCGATCCTTGAGGAGACATACGAGGATGTCACCATGCACACCCCCGGTGTGGGCAGGCATGGATTCCCGTACCTCCACCCGGATGACCCATACAAGTACCTTGGAATGCAGGTCGCCCTCTCGGGAGACTGGACGGTCCAGAAGCAAGCCTCCTTTCTGCAGGCAAGGGAAAGGATACAGGCGCTCCTCCACTCCCCTTTAACGAGCGGGCAGCAGGAGGAAGTCCTTCGCTCTGCAATTATAGGACAGCTTAGATATGCCCTCCCCTTAGGGATTTTTTCTACCAAGGAAATCGAGGACCTAGACGCGATTATCGGCGGGGCGTACAAGCTCCTTAATGGGCTGCCAAGAGGCACCGCTAACTGCTACACGGCACTCCCGAAAACCTCCTACGGGCTTGGACACACACCACTGCTGGCCACGTACGCACAAAGTGTGGCGAGCGCCCTCCAGATGGCCACAGCCACCAGGGAGGACCTTCGAGAAAGGCCGAGAGAGGTGTTCAGAGAAAGTGAGGCCTTTCACGTCAAACAGACCTCTCAACTTAGCGCCACCACGAGGGGGCTGGTCAGGTACCACTACAACCGCAGACAAGGACAGGTGGACGGTACAGTCAGAACTGGGGAACTCGACAGGTGCTGCACAGCCCGGCAACTTGCGGTGCTACGTGAGCACCAAGTCTTGCTCACAGGATCTGGACCGCTACTGGCGGACCTGATTAACACCCAGCACAGGGTTATCTCCAAGTTAGCGAATGCGGTTCGGAAGCCCTTCCCGAGTGCGCTCGAAGGCAGACACAGAACGGTCGTTAACAAGGACACGGGGGAGCAGAGCGTGAAGATTTACTCAGTCAAGGACCAAGAGGAGATCCCGGTTAGTCTGACCACGCTGCTGCCCCTGCTCCCTTTCGTGGAGGAGGGGTTCTACGTGGCGCAGGGGGGCACCCGTGCGTGCAGCCTCAGAGAAGCAAAAGCGAAAGTCCCCGCCAGGTTTCAAGGGCGCATGCGAACCTTCATGTTCATGCTGTACCCATATATATGCGAAGCGCTTGCTGACAAGCCCAACGACGCGCGATTCTGGGACAACCCGAAGAACCTTGCCCTCAAACCCCAGTTTGTACCTTCCCAGGGGGCACACAACGCTCTAGGGTTCCAAAGAATGGCAGAAACCCAGGCCGTCGACGAGGAAGAACCAACCACTTGGGAAGCGGGCTTCCACCTCACTCAATCCAAATGGGGCCCGCGATCGCTGTGGCACGCGGGAAGAAGAGGACCCCCCACGACCTCCATGCAAGCCAAAAACGCCTTAAAACAATTGGCAACAGGCTATTGCGCCAAGGATGAAGAAGACCACGAAGACGCCTTTAAATGCCATGATATTGGAATCAGACCCACCCTGCTAGAGGACCCGGGGGGAAGGGTCATGATAATGGACTCCATAGGTGTAAGACCCAAGGCGGAAAAAACCCTCTCAGACCTGCGACACGCAGCCAGAGCCGGAGCAAGACTCACCGAGAAGGAGGCGATGGACTGCAGGAGGGCGATGCGGAGAAACCGCACTGAAGGGTCCCATGCGGACAGCCTCCTGAAGGGGGGAGGAAGAAGAGGAACTGCACCCCGGAGGGAGGGCCCCCCCAGGCACAGGACGGAAGGGGTCTTCTCGGACACCAGAGGCAGGGAGGCGTGGCTTAGCTCCATACAAGTGGAAACCCACAGCCTCTGTACGACGGGCGTGGCCACAGTGTCGATGCACCAGACGAAACTCGCGGATGCCCTCAACGGAATCGAGTTCGAGCAGTCTGATCAATACGACGCGCAGATGCGCAACACGATGGAAACGGTCCGGGACGGGGGATTTTCCTTCGTCCTGACTTGCGACGGCAGCCACTGGAACGTGCTCCTCTTCGGGAGAAATGAGGACACCAGCGTCTCAGTCTACCTCTATGACCCGATGGGGGGGGAGGACACGCGCCTACTGACGGCGCTGAGACAATGGGCAGGACCGCCGGGATGGCCGCCGGTCAACATAACGGCTTCCAGCATGGGGGTCGCACACCAGCGGGACGGATACCAATGCGGCGTCTGGGTGTGCTACATGATTGACAAGTGGCAGGAATGGAATAGGTCCACCACGGGAGCGACGTGGGAGTCCTGGATCGGGCTGCATGGGCCCCCAGTGAGGAGAGAAGCGACGACCTCCAGGGGATACCGGGAAGCCATGAGAGGCCCAATCCTAGCGCGCATAGGAGAATTGGAACAGCGGGAACGCCACCACGTGTTCCACGGGGAGGGAGAGACTCATGACCCAATCTCCTTCGAGGAGGGGGATGACGAAATCCAAGAAGAGGCCGGCGCAGGGCCAATGCAAGTCGGGAAGAGCCCGACCAGGCAGACCCAGACAGACACGGTGCCAAAGATCCCCGGGCACGCCCAGGAACTCCCGAAGGTCGGTGAGAAAAGGACCCGGCAGACCCTACGAAGCCCCCAGGCCACGGTGGAGAGGGAGGAGATCAGACCCAGGCCGAACCCGCCCGCACAGGCGCTCCAGGGGGAAACAAGCCCCCGCCCGATCGCAAAGGTTAGCCTGGACGACGGCAGAGGCACGAAGTGGAAAGGGACCAAGGCGCAAATCATGATGCTGAGGACATGGGTCCTCGCTCAAGTAGCCAAAGGGGATGTCAGGACGGGGGAGCTGTTCCAGCATGCAGCCAAAATCGGATTCTCAAGAGATGCGGTTAGGCTGATGACCACGCACCTCATAAGCAGCGAACAGGTCGTATGGGCAACGCACCCCCCTGTCAACGACTACCGGAGCAGAAACAAGTGGTGGAGGATCGACACCATGGAGCTCTCGGTAGGCACTGGCCCGACGGCTGCCAATGATCCGGAAGTGATCGAAGAAACGGAGGAGGAACCCCAGGCCGTTGAGGCGTCCGAGAGCACCACAATCCTAGCGGTTAGGACGCACTGGGGAAGCAGGGAATACCTGCTCGGGCCAATTCGCCCGCAAGGGGAGGCATGGGTCGAAGAGGACACCCTGCTGACAGGAGGAATTGCGGGAATGAACCCGAGCCAGGCCAAACGAGAGACCGACATGTTCCACAACAAGGAGCGGGAAGAACAGCAGGCTCGGAGCCCCACAGAAAGAGAACCACTGTCAGGGACTCCCACGAGGCATGCCCACTACTGGCCGGGGGTCACCAAGCTCAACATAGACACTGAACCCTTTAACCCAGACTGGGACGCAGCACCCTCGGGCAAGTGCACGCTCACGACAGAGACAGGCAGGCACCACGTGTTCGCACACGACGAGCGGGGCAAGATGGTAGGCGCCCTCAAAGAGGAGGTACTCGATAGGCTCTACGACAGATATGTGGCCGCGACGGGCACGAACAGCACAGATCGGACCCATACAAGGGCGGGGGAAGAGCGACGGCGGTCCTTCGAGGAGCGAGAGCCACAGCTGGGCACAGTCCACGGATTCGCCACAGAAGTGGTCCTCCTGCTCAAAAGATATTCCTGCGAGGAGGAGGAGGAAGTCAAGAAAACTGCACTGCAGAATCACTGGACGCTCCCTCCGGAAATTATGCAAGCGCTCCAGGAGGCCTTCGGGATCCAGGCGGAGGTATTCACGTCGCCGCTCAACGTACACAGCCACACGGCGACATACTGCTCCAAGTTCGACAGGGACAAGATTTTTGGATCCAAAGGGTCTGCATGGGACACCCACTGGGGAGAGCTGGGCGCCTTCGAGTTCAATCCGGAGTACACAGCGGCAGACCTGGACAAAGCGCTTCAGGAGGCCCTGATGTCCACCATGGCGAAAACCCGCCGGTACTGGGGGTAGGAATTTACCCGGCCTGGACGAGAACGCCAGCCAAGGCATACTGCAGGAGGTATGGAGATACTAGGATACATGAATTTGGGGTGATCCCAAGAAAAAGCTTTACGTTCCTTCCCCCAGACCACTGGGGAGGCACCACAGTATCAGGTGTCACGAAGAAGGACTACAGCAACTGGGGAGTTAGGATCCTAGTTGTTGCCAACGCAGAGGGATGGCAAAAATTCAGCCCGGACCCAGAAGGGGCAGCGGAACTAGTCGGGAAGGCCCTGCAGCGCAGCACGTACTGCACGGTCCGTAAGTACCACACGATTCGGAACCTCAGGCCGGCCAACCCGAGGGTCCACACCTCGGAGGCAGTGTCAGACATGGAGGCGGCTAAAAATGCGATGGAGAACGCTAGTCAACACGACATGATCTTCGACCCTCACCCGATGAGAAAATGGGAAATACCGAGCATGTCGCGCAGACAGGGATGCTTGGGGGAACGAAGGGGGTGAGGTTCCCAAGGGAGACCGCACCCCGGAGGCAGCGAGGGCCATGAGACAAACATGGCGCGACAGAGGACTCACCGAGGTCACGATCACGGAGTACCATGCGGCGAACACGGCATGGCCTTTGGACAAGATCAAAGAGGACTCGAGGGCCAGATGGCTAAAGGCAATGGAGCGCACTCCCATGCTCTTCAGCAGACAAGACAGGGACAGGGGACACACGGAAGTAAGGGAGCGGTTCCCCACGTGTCCCATTAAGCACAAAACCGGACGTTCCAGAACCCTAGAGAAAATCAACAAAGCCTGGGATGCAACCTCGTTCCTCTATACGGATGGATCGCGACTGGACCCAGAGGAAGAAGGGGGGTTACATAGAGTGGGAGCGGCCTACTGGGACCCCAGAGGGGATGAAAACCCCAGAACTTGGAGGGGCACGTGGTCGACGGGTGGACACCTCACCATCAACAGAGCGGAACTCCTGGCGATCCACGCGGCACTCAGGGCCAGAGAACGCACAACACCGGGCGAGATAGCAATCTGCACGGACAGCCTCTGCAGTATGTACCAAATCCTCAACATGTTGTCCAGACCCCACACGATGGAGTGCCATAGACACAGGGATTTGCTTGAGGATATACTCTCCCTGGTCGAACAGCATAACAGCCAGGGAACGAAGGTCTCACTCAGGAAAGTCAAAAGCCACACGGGGGTGAAGGGCAACGACAAGGCAGATGAGGCGGCCAAACAGGCAGCAGAAAACCTGGAGGGAACCACCCAAATTGAACCATGGGACAACAGGACCATGTACACGCTCACGGCCAATGCCCGAGATGGTGAATCGATGAGGCCCCTGCAAGGGGAGGGGGCGGTGGAAAGGTATGTGGCAGAAAGGATTGCACTAAAAGCGACACAGCACAGGTCAGTGAGAAAATGGCTACAACCCCCGAGCAGCCCGTGGGAAGAATGGGGAACACGCACCCGGCAGGGGAAATCGGGAAGGAGCTCTCTCAGTAGAGGGCTCTATAACGGAGAACCCCACGACCGGCGCCCCCGGGCCGGCCCAAGGCCCCGACCGGGGCCAACAGGACGTGGAAATGGAGACACCAGAGGAGAATCTCCAGGAACTGATGCTCCTGGAGGAATTGCAGCACGCTCCCTGGAGCCAGGGCGACCCGCCGATGCGACGGGAGCCGGGCGACCAGGAGCAGGTACACCCGCGGGATCAAGTGACCACTCAGGACGAGTGGGACCTACTCTGGGAATTCGATGAGACGCGGGGGCCGCCTCTAGACATGGACGAGAAGGGGGCCATGAACTCGCCAGACAGGGAGATGATGCAAGCGATAGAGGAGGCAGAATGTGCGGACCCAATTGACGGTTTGTGCCGCTCGATGATGGAGATGGACCTGGGAGAGTCGAAACTCCAAAACCTAACGGACGTCCCACAACAAGCGATAGACGCCTACCAGGAGGCGGCCCCAGCAAGAAGAAGAAAGAGGAACAGGGACCGGGAGGCCATGCACCGGGGAAACGGAGACAGGGCCGCCACAAGCTACGCAGACGCTGCCGCGGTCGAGACACACATGGGAAGAAGAGTGGAGGAGCCCCCACGGGAAATTCTCCAGGACA
>LGRX02001097.1:0-43454 GCA_001247695.2 Cymbomonas tetramitiformis | reverse complement strand
AATACCTCACCTTTAAGGAAACAGGAATTTGGAGCCAGCCTAGCTTTTTCCGTATTTTTCTGACCCCGCCCCCCCCCTGCCAGCGTTAGCCTTTTACCGAAATTACTAACGAAAAGGAAACGCGATTCGAGCGTCAGCCAGCCTCTTCTCTTAAATCCATTTCTTTTTAGGGACTGGAAAGCGCAGTCAGCCAGCGCATTCTCTTAAATTCACCATGGATCCGAGCAGTCGCCAGGAACTGTGAGAATTGCATGCTGACTTGCAAGTGATATATAGGCTAAATTTCAGCTCATATATAGCCTCGTGTATAGGCTGAATTTCAGGTCATATATAGGCTGAATTTCAGGTCATATATAGGCTGAATTTCAGGTGATATATAGGCTGAATTTCAGCTCTATATAGCCTCATGTATAGGCTGAATTTGAGCTCATATATAGCCTCATATATAGGTTGAATTTCAGCTCATATATAGGTTGAATTTCAGCCTACTATATTTGGGTGAGATTCCTATGGCGTGTTACGTGTTACACGTAAACTCACAAGGCCCGAAATACGTAATTTACGCGTAATTTACGCCCTGGGGGGTATCATGCAACATAGTACTGTAGCTATCGTGCATTAACCAATAATCCTTAATAATAAACGCGGTGCAGAAAAAGCCTTTATTTGCCATTGAAAATTTCCAGAATTTCATGAAATATCGACTATAATTTCCTTAGATTCAGCTACAATTTCCTTAATAATAATGGAATTTTCTGATGTTCAGCTAGCCTTCGTTTCCTTAATATGACATTCTGATTTCCGTTAACGAAATGATTCGGCAGCCTTCATTTCCTTATTTGGGTACATTTTCTTAATGTTTTTTTCCAGCCCAGCTTTTTCCGCATTTTTCCGACCCCCCCCCGAAAAGCTGGCTGTTTCCTTAACCTAGCATTTCCTTAAATGTGAGGTATTACTGTATGCTGCTTGTGACGCCGGTCGAACTGCTCCCGCTGGCGCTGCTGAGCCAACTCAAGGCGGCCACGCGCGTCCCGCAACTGCGACGAAAACTTCACAGCCATCTCATGGGCGGTACCCACCCCCCCTTTTCGTCGCGCAGAGCCAGGGAGAGTCGCAGCCTCCAGGAACAGGTCCATCTGAGACATTGGAGACACCCCGTAGCACAGCTCAAAGGGAGTGAATCCTGTGACGTCACTGCGCGAGTCGTTGATAGCAAACTCCACGTTTGTCATGTAGAGGTCCCAGTCATCCGGATTGGCACCCACGAACGAGCGCAACATGTCCTCGACCACCCTGTTGGTGTGTTCCGCCTGCCCATCTGAACGAGGGTTGTACGGAGTGGTAGAAGCCACCCGCACCCCCATAAGTCTCATTAGCTCACGCCAGAACGAGTCTTGGAACCTGGGGTCACGGTCACATACAATCTTCATGGGGGCTCCATGCTGCCTCCAGACCACGTCGAAGTAGATGCGGGCCACCGTCTGCGCAGAGCTGTCCCCAAAATTCATGGGCACAAGGTGTACCATTTTGCTCAGCTTGCACGTAAAGGTGACGAAGGCGTCATTCCCCTGGGCGGTGAGCGGCAACCCTGTAACGAAGTCCGCGCTCACATCTTGCCAGTTACGTTGAGGAATAGCGTGCGGATTCAACAATCCACCGGGGTAGGATGCCCGGGGACGAACCGCCTGACACGTAGGGCATGAGGCCACCCATCCTGCCACGTCTTCGGAGGCATTTTCCCACCAGAACCTGCGTAGAACTCTTTCCAGTGTCTTCTCCCGGCCAGTGTGACCTGCAGTGGTGGAGTCGTGGGCATCCTTCAAGACTACTTCTCGCAAAGGAGAGTCTTCGCCGAGGACCAACTGGTACCGTCCCGCGGCTACACGCCACAGTACGTTCCCGACGATGCGGAAGTCCCTCGTGGCATGGTGCGGGGCCGCAAGGATGTCATCCCGCAGCTGTTGAAGAGGGCCGGCACGTGCGTACTCATCGTGCAGGGACTCCAGGAATGTAACGTCCGTGGGGAGGCTCGAAGCATCGCGGGTCTTAGCAGCCTTACCCTGTCGCACTATCGGAGGCGCCACTCGGGGATGCCGCACTCTTGGCGCTAGCTGTCGGGTAGGGGGAGCATGCACCACCAGCACGGGCCACGGAAGGTCGTGGAGTACACCGTCAGGAGTCTCGAACAGCTGGGTGGGTACTCCTCGTTCGTCATGAGTAGGTATCACTTCCACCAGCCTCATACCAGCCATCCTGAAGAGTCGCCTCCATTGAGGCATGCGAGCCTGGATGTCCGGTAGAAGGAACACTGCCGAGGTATGCGCGGGGTCTTGCCGCCATTCATCCACATACTTGCGCAACACTGCCTCGATGGAGATACGACTGCTGGAGTATGGGGGATTACACCAGACGTGCTTTCCCCTCCACTGCTGTCGCAGACAATCAGTCCAGTATGCGTCTACTTGACGGTTCCGTCCACCCAGGTCACAACACGCGTCAACATCGAAGCTGCCGAACTGTCGTTGGAGGCGCTCAAAGACCTCCTTGCGCACCTTCCAATCCTGCCGATCGGCTGGCTGTTTGGTGGCTCGACCAGACGGCTGAGCTGGCTGCTTAGGACCTCGGAAATCCGTAGCAGGCGGTGTCGAGGTTTTCGGCTTGGTGGAAGGAGTCGTCGTAGCAGTGGTTTGTCGCAGCCGAGCACTACGGCGCAACACTGGATCGGTTTCCGGGGTGCTCGCTTCCTGCCGGCACTTTCCAGATTCGGACAAATCAGTGAAGTAGTCGGTGGGAGCTCGCAGCATTAGTTCCTCTCCAGCGGGTGCATGCTTAGGCGAGCTAGTTGCATGCTCAGGCTGGCACGTTGCATGCCCCGCATGCCCCGCATGCCCCGGCGTATGCCCCGGGGCATGCCCCGCTGCATGCCCCACTGAGCTGGTTGCATGCTCAGCCGGCCGTGTTGCATGCCCCGCATGCCCCGCATGCCCCGGGGCATGCCCCGCTGCATGCCCCACTGAGCTGGTTGCATGCTCAGCCGGCCGTGTTGCCTGCCCCGCATGCCCCGCATGCCCCGGGGCATGCCCCACTGAGCTGGTTGCATGCTCAACCGGCTGTGTTGCATGCCCCGCATGCCCCGTATGCCCCGGCGCATGCCCCGCTGCATGCCCCACTGAGCTGGCAGCATGCTCAGCCGAGCCGGTCGCGTGCCAGGGCGCGCTTCCAGCCTGGATCAGGCTCTCCAGGGCCCGCTCCGCCGCCTGAAGTGTCTCCACGCCATCCATCCATGATTCCATGGTGGCCACCCATCCTGGTACAGGGGTTGGCGGGTGGTCTTCAAAGATCTCGTCGGCATCCAGCACGGAGAGTGGGTCCTTGGGGAGCTCCGTCTCCTTGTCTACGACACCGGCCTCCTTGAGCCCTTCTCGCGGGTCCTTGGTCACGTAGTCAGGTCGGCGAGATAGCGCATCGGGGACCAGAAGAAGAGCTCCTTTGACGTACTCCATTCGTGGGACACCAACTTCCACCAGGTCCATGTACCACCGTGCCTGCCGTCGGCTAAGCTCTCGTCCCGGGGACATTAGCCATTCCAGGGGGCGATGGTCACCTTGTAACCGGAAGTCGGAGGAGAACAGGTAGTGCCTCCAGGTGACGGTGGTGCAATGGTGCAACGCGCAGAGCTCCCTTTCGCCGGTGTAGTAATTCTGTTCCGCCGCGGAAAACTGCCGGCTGTCGTAGGCTATCACCCTCGTACCGTCACCCGTATCTTGCATGAGTACGCCTCCCAAAGCAACTCCACTTGCATCCGTGTGTACCAAAGACGGCGCTGACCCATCCGCGGCTGCCTTCATGTCAGGCAGGGAACATATCAAACATTTATGTCGTACGGCCAACACTCAAAATTTCCATCGGCCAAATTTCGGCCATCCCGGCCAAAATCCAAAATTGCCCGCCGCAGGCGTAAAATTTTAATTTTATGTATGGCAATATCATAAAAATCGCAAATTTTCGGGGGAATTTTCAAAATTTTACATAATTCGTTTCGGCCAACAAGCAAAAGCACACTCGGCCAAACCTCGGCCACAGCCCTCATCGTACGGCCACAGACCGGCCATAGGGGGTTGATATGTTCCCTGATGTCAGCAATGCCAATACAGGGGCTGAGGAGAGTGCGGTCTTCAACTCGTCGAAGGCCCATTGCTGGAGTTCTCCCCATTGCCACGGTACGTCGGTCTTGGTGAGCGAGGTCAAGGGTTGGGCAATCTCCGAGAACCGGTGTACGAACCGGCGGTAGTACCCCGCTAGCCCAAGGAACTGTCTGACGTGGGTTACCGTCTCCAGCTTCGGCTAGTCCTTGATGGAGGACACCTTGCCATGCTGAGGTTGGCATCCTTCGGCGGAGAGAGTGTGGCCCAGGAACCGTAGAGACTCCTTCAACATCTGCGCCTTGGATGCCTTCAAATATACCCCTTTTTCTCGACAAGTGTCCAAGAACTGACGTACGTGGTCGTAGTGTTCCTCCACCGTGCGCGAGAAGACGACCACATCGTCGATGAAGATTCGTACAAAGGGGAGATGACCGAGTGCACGCTGCATTCGCCGTTGATATTGAGAGGGAGAGTTCTGCAGGCCCTGGGGCATCACCAACCATTCATAGGCCCCCATCTGGGTGGTGAAGGCGGTCTTCTCCACGTCCTCCTCGGCCATCGGCACTTGCCAGAATCCGTCCACCGCGTCAAAGGAGGAGAAGAACGCTGCCCCTTGCATCTCGTCAAACATCAGTTGGATGTCCGGTAGTGGGTTACCGGTCCCGCACCGTCTGCTGGTTCAATTGTCGGTAATCCACCACCAGACGCAATGTCTTCGGGTCACCAGGCTTGGGTACCATCAGACATGGGGCAGCATACGGGCTTGACGACGGCCGGATGTAACCCTTCTTCATGAGCTGCTCGATACGTTCACGTAGCTGGCGTAGCTCTTCAGCGGTCATCTTGTATGGACGCCTACATGGTGGTCCACCCTCCGCGTCCGGCTTGCGTTCGCCTCGTCCTCCTCAGTACGACGCAACTTCGATACCTCCGGTAAAGCTGAACACAGGGTATCCAGATACTTCTCAAAGAAGGCGTCAAAGCGCTGCCTCCACGTGTTGCTTACCGGTGCGTCTCGAGTATCTTGACGGGGTTCTTCCTTCTCCAGGGTGGTGTGAGATGACGGTACTTCAGCAGCGGTAGCTGCGAAGGCTGCCTCATGGTCGTCCCCGCGCGCCGCCATCATGAGCCACTGAGGTTACAACTCTTCATCCCCGGCCAGGCGCCTGGTTTTGGCGTGGATGAGGTGCTGCTTCAGTTGCGTTGCCGTCAAGAACACCTCATCGATCAGCCCTGCGCCCTGGGCCTTGCCTTGACCCATCCCCGGACTACAACCCACGAGTGTCACCCGTTGCTGTCCTCCACTATTTGCTCGCGTGTTGAAGGAGACGGAACCGTGACCGGCATAATCCAACGTGACCGGGGAGAGACTGCGAAGCCACTTACCCCCCAACACCACGTCTACTTGGATTCCTAACGGCAAGACTCGTAGAGCCATCCGTTTCTCGCAGTAGTTTACTCCCGACGCCGCGTGCGCGGTGAACTTGGTGTACGCCACCTCTCCAGCGGTCTTTACAGACCCATCTGCCAGTGTGACCTTCATTGGTGTCCCTGAGCGCACTGTCAAGTCGCAAGTACGGGCACACTCCGCTGAGATGAAGTTGTCCGAGGCGCCTGAGTCCACTAGCACCTTCACTCGATGTCCACGAAGGTAGGCATAGAACACCAGGAGTAGGGGTCCTTCCTCGTCTCGCACCGCTGACAGTGTGTGTGCCAAGAGTGTCCCTGCTCGAGAGTTTGCCTTCCAGCGCACCCCCCCATCCAGTTGAACATGCTTACATTTAAGAGCATCTTCGATTGGGTGTGAACTCAAGGCGGCTGCAGTCTCGTCCACCAAGGCGTTGCACTCGAACAAGAGTAGGACCAGGTGTCAAAAGGGCTCGATTATACGAGTTTCTCCCCCGTCCCCCCCCTCTCCTGGCTCAATTTCATGTGACAAACGCTGCGCTGCTCGCATGCATGCGCTCCCAGCCGACGCACCGAAGGTGCCAGCATCCATAACAGCGAAGCTCCGCTCGCTTGCGCTGCGCTGCGCTGCTCGTCAGCAGTTTTCGTGCAACGTCGGCTTTGGGGAGATATGCTCGCTTACAAATTGCTCCACACAATATTTGACAACTTGTGATAATAAACTTAGCTTGGCTTCTGGAATCTATTACATCCCGATTATATTACAGGAATCACTTGCAGGTGTCAAATTTCGATAGCTTTTCGGTAGGAGACCACTCTTTCCAGGTTTCGCTTCCGTCGAAACGGGAATCACAGTTGATTACAACGCTACATACTAGCCGAGCGGACTCAACCACTAGAATATGGATGACTATGGTGATGAAGGAGGAGGGTGAGTCCTGAACTCGCCTGCGGCAGGAAACTCCATTACCCAGGCTTTCTTACTTGCGGTGTCTCGCGACACGTATCCCCCCGGTTTCGGAACTTGCTAAAACCTTCCTTTTTATCAGGAATATACGAAAGGTTTATCACGTGCGTGAAACAGAAAAGAAATTTACGATAGGCAATAAGTTCCCACTGTAACTCGTTTTCGACTGTTATACGTATGATTGTGCCTGCTCTTTCCTCTTTTGGTCTTCAGCATATTTGCGTATCCTGATTTCTGCGTTTTCTCGGTAGTGATCTTGGATTTTGGACACTGTTGGTTCTTTGGGAAAATGCTCGTGGCACATGATGAGCGTGCGCTCTTTGTTACAGTATGGACAGCTCATGCATCTTGGAAGGCTTCTGTGTTCAACAATACGATGCTTTTAAGCTTTTAATGATTCTCTTCGGCTTTGACAGTCACCTTTTGTGTTTCGAGAGCATAGTTTTGGAATATCACGAAGCTGAAGGAAACGCAAGCTAAACTTTATACTATTTGTCCGTCTGTCAGGATGGACGACTATGGTGAAGAGTACGACGCGCCTGAAGAAGTAAGGAAACTTACTTGCAGCTTTTTAATGCTTTCAGACGGTCGAACAGGTTCTTGAAGATGATATGGCTTGTTTATTTTGAAGGTGGCTTTTAGGGTTTTAGCGCACTAAGCATATTTTCACCTTCTTCCACAGGTCTGCAACGCATTTGCCTCAACATAGATTATTGGTACTTTTTGGAGCTGGGTTCGTTGCATACTGCTGAAGTTTTTGCCTGTGTTGCTAGCAGGAAGTTGTAGAGGAGGAAGATGCGGATGGAGATGCGGAAAGAATGGAAGGCATCGATGAAGCCACGAACGGTGTGCAGATCATGCAGGGTCAAGCAGGTGGCGAACGCACGCGGATCACCACTCGGTATATGACAAAATATGAGCGAGCGCGCATACTCGGAACTCGGGCTCTACAGATCAGGTCCACTCTCTTACACAGAGTACCTTCTTTCAAATTCTTCGATTGAAAATAAAGTCCTACGAGACTGTTTTATTTTCAATGTCAAAAACGCGAGATCTTTTGAGGATCTTGGAATGCAGCGGTCGTGCTTGCTACATATTTCCCTTATGACCTATCAAGAGAACTTGCAGCTTAGGTATTTTTTGCACCCGCAGTATGAATGCGCCTGTTATGGTGCAACTCGATGGGGAGACCGACCCGCTCGAGGTAACTGCTCACGCCACCCGCCTGTGAATAAAGAGCTTCCAGCGTGACGCTAGTTCATTCTGCGAGCGTCGAGAATTCTTATTTCCAGGAGCGCATGCTGAGGTCAATCATTTTGAGATACGCCGATATCCATAGCAGTGTTGTAGTGTAGAGACTGACATTTAAGGGCGCTGAAAACACACTGCCCCAAACGCAGTCTTCAACTCATAGATGCCGCACCATTCTCCTGATTTGACGTTTGGGGAATCGTCGTGATAGCACGATAGTTCGTTCATGAAAATGGCTCAAACAATATGATTGTCACAACAGTGCCTTCTTGTATTCTGGAGGTCACAAATGCGTTGCGCTCTAGTGTCGAAAATGGCAGATAAACAAAAGGAGCAGCTTTGCTCCTAGTGAACGTCGCCTCGGGCATAAGGCAAAGTTATTTTGGTGATGATCGGCTCGTAATATAACATGTGTCAAGCTCAACCCTTTCGAAACTGTTTTTCAGATCGCAATGAAAGAACTGCGCGAAAAGAAGGTCCCTTTCACCGTGCGCCGGTTTCTGCCTGATGGCAGGTGCGCATTCCTGGCCTTTGTAACGGGAATTATTTTACACTTCTTGTTTTTTTTCTAGTACTCAAGCCGGTAGTTGGCTTCTTGATTCAGCTTTGAAGATTGGGGTGTTGACGAGCTCATCTTTGACGATCGAGATCGTCGCGCTACCTCGTAACGAACAGAAAGTGTATAAGCCAGCGATTGATGCTCAACGGATTGTGAAAAGCTGACCTTGAGAAAACTTCTGTGTGCCAAGCTGAACAGAAACAGCAGCACAGTGGTAAGAAGTGTTGAAGGGTACCTCAGGTCCTCGTCCCGACACTCCTTAGTAAGTCACGGGAGTATTACTTTAATAGCCTCAAATCGAGATTCCGCAGTAACTCACCGGAGTGTACTTAATACCGATTGTGGTAACACTCCGGTGATGATATATATGAATTGTGCACTTCTTCGCAAATTAACAAGTTGTATCGCTGTGCTTTCAAGTGATGTTATGTTCATAAGGACCACACATCATTCAGCATCCTATGTTAAAAAGCTTAGTATCCTAAGATTAGCTAGAATATAAGAACATTATACACGATAAACCGGGATATCTTTCTTTTGACACTATATGATGTAAGGTTAGAGTAAATATGCCCATATACGGATGTATAAGGTTAGAGTAATTCCGCCTATATATGGATGTAACTTCACATTTCATTTCCTCACTGAGCATTAAACCAAATTTGTCCAAATGCGTACATTAAATATATGACCACTTCCACGACTCAGTTGGGATAGATTTGTATTGGAGTTTTATAGATATCGTGAGAGTTGCGGTGAACTTGCGATAAAAAGTGCTATATCGCATTTGTTTAGTTTATGGAACGTGAAACCGTCGCCAATGCGCCCCATTTTGGTGTTAGATTCGTAATTTTGCAATGGTCCAAATCGCTGAAATTGCATACATCGGACATTTTACTCGGGTTTCGACCTGAAATTCCCGATAAAGCTTACAATCCCACACAATCAAGGTTGTCAATCAGACAAAATCTGATTATCAGACGATCAGGTCAGATCAGATTATCAGATGCTTAGTAGTGATGTATCAGATAATCAGATAATCAGATCAGACGATCAGACAATCAGGTCAGACAATCAGGCTGATTATCAGACAATCAGACTGATTTCAGATCTGATTGACAACCTTGCACACAATGGACACACGGGGACATCAAATATCGAATTATAAAAAAGAATACCGAAAAATTGTTGTGCGGACATATCGAATTATCAACATGAAAATTGGTTCTCCAAAATGCTAAACTATAGGAATCGTGCTCCATATGGGTGGGTGTAAAAAACAGTCAATCCATCCCATCTGAGTTCTGGAAGTGGCCATATACTGCATGCAGCCTTGTATACTGTACTGCATGGTTGCGTAATGGTATGATAGACATGTTTCAAACACCTTTTTTTGGTCATAATGAACCCATGGCTGATCATTTTCTTTTGACACAAGTAACTCGAAGCTGCTTATATTCTTTTTTAGGTATGTTATAGAGACTCGGCTATGCAACTATACATCATTATAGTTGTATGGCTCTATGATTTTGGATGAGGTCCGAGATCAAAAGTTTAACTCTGGGTGGTATACATTCATGTATAAATGTATTGACACAAGGTGTATATATGTATACATCGCAAGAGAAATTTGAAGTTGATCGAACAACATTCATGCCAAATATAATGCCTAGCACTTTTATAGAATGCTCTCTAATGCCATTGATTTTTCGGAATAATCTGAACGGACCCCTTCGTGAATAAAGGGTAACTCTGGTGAATTTCAAAAATGCTTTGTGACTAACAAACCATTGGTATTGATGCATTTAGTTTGATGTAGCTTAAATTTGTGCGAAAACGAAATTTGCAAAAAACCACTTTGAGTGGGCTCAATCCCCGTTTTCGGAATCAATATTTGATAACATAAATTAATTTTCACACTCTTAAGATGAGCGACGACTTTCGTGGTGCGTGCAACAGTCGTATTGATTATCCGTGTCACGCGAGGGCCATGCTATCAGATTTGATACGATATCGACGAGCGAGATCGGGACGACTCTGTAGTCGTGAGAGTAGAAGGTCGACGCAGGGTAAACCCAAACTTTGGTGCAAGTTCTAGGTTTTAAGGAAAGTAAATAGGGTTTTAAAGATCGCAATTCGAACAAAGTAAGTTGCATATGATTGAAGAGGTTACAAAAAAAAAAAGCAAATGTGGCTGAATAGGGCTGAGGGTGTATGCAAACATCCCTAGGGATGCATGTGGGATGGCAGCAGCGGTTGGGGTGCAATGGCATCGAAACTCGCCTCGACACGCGAGGTGCCCTTTACGGTAGGTCGGCGTGTAGGGAGGGGCATGGAAATCGGAGACCCCACCACGAGGGGGTGCGGAGTAGGGGCGGGCTCATGGGGAGTGGGTAGGGCGGGATGATGTGCTAGGCGGACCAAGACATCCCTAGGCATGCGTGTGGGATGGCAGCAGCGGTTGGGTGCAATGGCATCGAAACTCGCCTCGACACGTGAGGTGCCATTTAAGGCAGGTCGTGTGTATGGAGGGGCATGAAATCGGAGACCCCGCCACGAGGGGTGCGGAGTAGGGGCGGGCTCAACATGGGGAGTGGGCAGGGCGGGATGATGTGCTAGGCGGACCAAGACATCCCTAGGCATGCGTGTGGGACGGCCGCAGCGGTTGGGGTGCAATGGCATCGAAACTCACCTCGACACTTGGGTTGTTATTGCTGATATCTGTATAGGCAGCCCTGACTGGGAGTCCCGGTCAGGCCCCTATGACAGATCCCTAGGACCAACACTGGACTGCTGACTGATCTGTAGGTTCGTACTGTGACACACGCTGTGTCACAGGTAGGCTAGACTCCGAGACCGTCCGAGACCGTTCCGGGGATATCTAGCTTAGGGTTTATTTATCTGAGACGGTTTATCCACACGAGGACGGGACTTTCTGATATCTAGTGTACTTGGATATTCCGGTAGGTCGTGGCCCCATCCACGTTTTCATTCCACTTGCTATCTTGGCCATGATTGGCTAAGCAGCCGCTTGAAGAGGTGGTGCGCACTTGCGCGTTTGGGTGCGCCTAGGGTTTGGGACATGGCTTTACGGTAGATGTCTTTTTTGCGGCTGCGAGTCATGGGCACCGCGCGTTGCTATTGCTCAGTTTTGGCAATGTCCATCTACGTTATTTTGCCTGCCCTGATCCCGCTGGCTTACGTATTTTGGGCTGGTGCTCCGGACACCTTCGACCACGACGACATTTGCAAGTGCCCCACGCTCGTTTCGCCTCTCCGCACGTTCCGCCGTCACGCCTTTCCTACATTTCCGCCACAACACCCAAACGTGCAGCCGCGCATCATCTTTTCTCTGGCTTTCTACAGTATGGCAGCATCTACACGAGCTCGTAAGCGCCTATTGAGGGACTCCGACTTGGACGCCTCAATACGGCTTCTGGATGCGGTTCGGGACACTCCGACCGCTAGCACCCCGCCTGTGGTGCCCCCTGCTACTTCCAGCAACACCGACGCTGCTGTCGCGTTGCGGAAGCACCTGGTCGACCAACATGCCACGGTTGACGCGGTGTACAAGGGGCGCTTGCATCGGGCTTGGGCCAAGGGTATCCGCGAGGATATCCTTGGTTCCAAGAAACATCATTATCGTGGTACCGACGACACCGACCGCCTCTCCGAGTTGGTGGTGCAGCTTCGGACCGAGTTTGAGTCCGCTGGATTGGACTTGGCCCCCTTTGACCTCGACGACCCCACCTCTCTGGTTATCGAGAAGGTTAATGGGCTCCTCTATGACGTCTTGGCCCTCGTCGTGGAGCGGAACTCTGTGGCTGACACCTGGCTTCGGGGTACGGACTCTTCGGCTGACCGAGATGGACGTCGGGCTCTCATCGACATCATCAAGGGGAGCGTGCCGGCAGCCCTGCGCGAGAGCCACCAGCAGGAGCATGCGGCGCTTCGTTATCCCGCAGGCGTTGACCCGCAGCCGATCTTGGCTCGTGAGCAACGTCTGGTGCGGGATAACCGCGCTCCTGACTGGCGGCCCACCGACGAGACCCGCAAGCTCTCACTCTACAACCGCCTCGACCCGATCTTCTACGCGGCGGTGAAGGTGCGTTATCCGCTTGCGGGTGACCTCAGCGGCGTCACTCTCCGCTCGCTTTAGGCTCTCGTCGTGGCCATCTTCCAGGCATGGGCACAGTCGGACGAGGGGGCGGCAGTACGTGAGAAGCAGGTGCTGGGGATGGACGGTAAGCCCTCCGCTCTGGTCACGTCATCGGAGTACACGGTACTCCTCGGGGAGATTGCGGCCTTAAAGGCCTTGGTGCGAAGTGGCCGTGCGGGCGGGGGACAGCAGCCGCAGCCGCAGCATCGGGGGAAGCAGCATCCGAGGGGGTTTCGCGTGGGTGCAGGCAGCCCCCCCGCGGTCGGCTTTGACCGCGACAGCATGAAAGCGAAGCCGCTGTGCCGCAAGGCCGGTAAAGGTGAAGTATATCACCCGTACCGCGACTGCCCGCTTGGCGGTCGCCAGCACTCGCCGGCCACGGCTGCGGCTTTCTGCATTCCCATTGAGCAGGAGGACGCGGAGGGCCTGCACGCGTTGGCGCTCGTGCAGGTCTTCCAGGACGCGGCAGACATTGGACCGGAGGCCTTCTCGCATGCGGCGTTGGCGTATGGTCCGCCCGCGGTGCTCTCCACGGACGGCGTCGGTGGGATCGACGTGGCGGCCTACGGTTTCTCCGTGCCGCCTCCGCCTTCTGGCGGGACCGACGACGAGGACATCTTGCGGCGGCTTGATGCCCTCACCTCTGAGGTTCAGGCGGCCCAACGAAGGAAATGTACACTACACTCACGCGTCCTTTGTTCCTGGGAGTGCGGTTGAGGAGCATGCGTCGGCTCTGGTGTGTGGCCCTGCCGCTGCGGCGGGGATCACACCGGAGGGGCAGGTTCCGGCAGGTGGTGCGGCGGCATCGGCGTCCGCCATGCCGGCCCCTGCTATGCCTGTTTCGCAGGTGAAGGATGTACAGCCCGCGCCAACTCAATCGGCGCGGGTAACCACCACGGAGGCGACATGCGGTGAGTTCGGAGGCTTCGTGCAGACGGTGAATCACGCCGCCGTCCACCCGTCTGACCTGACGGGCTATGACACGGACGACTACGAGGATTTCGCCGACGGTACTTTCGCGGTGAAGCCGCGAGCTCCGTCCGGTGCTATCGGATGCGGTGTGCCGCCTTTCGGCTTTGGCACGCCGGCAATCGGCGCTCTCGCGGTGCTTTCTCTATTGTGCATTTCGTTTGCAGGTGTATCTGTTTCGGCTTCCACAGCTTCTGCTGTGTCGGCATGTGCACCGGCTACGGAGATGCCTTCGCCTGGTGGTGATCTCGATTGGGAAGCTCCATCATTTTACTCTACGAATGATTTTGTTGATTCTGTGATCCCGGCTCAGGGTTTCTTGTTGGCTCACGATGTGCCACCGCTTCAGCCGCCCGAGCCTCCTGACACTCTGAGCCTGCTAGCCTTTCAGGATTTGTCTCAGGCAGATTTGGGGATTGACATGGCCTACTACTACGGCATGGCCTTACATGAGAGCGGTCCTCTTGATGCGGAGCACTATTATGGAGCTGGTTTCTTTACTTCCTATTATGGGATGGACTTCCGTGAGGCCACCGCTGACTACTTTGGTACTGTCGATTGACTTCTTGCTCACTCTGGAGGCACACCAACATGGTGGTGTGCAGAACTCCTGTGACCTCAAAGACTTCTTCAATCTGGTTTATGGTTTTACTTTGACACCTTTGAAATCTTCAATTTGACTTGCTAACACAGAGCCTTTCAGTAGTTTAGCAGGACCTTAATTGCCTGTAAGTTTCTGCTCTTGTGCTAGCTAGAGGGTTCTAATTTGTGTATCAGAATTGCACAGTTAGATTAGCAGTTAGGCCTTGTCACCCTGGCTCCTGCCCTAACACTTACAGCTTTACATTTTCTGACTCTCCTAGCCAGTCACCACCGACAGTGCTGGGGTGGTGTGCTGATATCTGTATAGGCAGCCCTGACTGGGAGTCCCGGTCAGGCCCCTATGACAGATCCCTAGGACCAACACTGGACTGCTGACTGATCTGTAGGTTCGTACTGTGACACACGCTGTGTTACAGGTAGGCTAGACTCCGAGACCGTCCGAGACCGTTCCGGGGATATCTAGCTTAGGGTTTATTTATCTGAGACGGTTTATCCACACGAGGACGGGACTTTCTGATATCTAGTGTACTTGGATATTCCGCTAGTTATTACGTCAAAGTATCGTTTGAGCCCCGACCCCCTGATGGAGAACCTGATATATATATATATATATATATCATATATATGCAGGTTGGACTCCAAAAACAGTCGGACACTCGCAGAGACACACGAAGAGTAAGATGCGATAATATAATATGTCGGGTGTTTTATTAGCGGGGCGGAAACTGCAGAATGGTGGATGCTTACGTGGCACCTCAAGGCGAGGGGTGAAACAGGAGGAGCTGCTCAACCCCACCTTATGGGGGGAGGTGAAAGTCAGTCTCCCCATGACACCACCTCACCCCGAAGGTAGGGACTTTGTGAGCATGTCTCCCTATGAGCCTATGTCCCAACGACGCTGTTACGGGCTTCACGCGCAGAGCAGGCAAGTGATTTAGTTCTCGATTTCGGAAGGTGAAGTATAGTTGGAAAAGTGTTTTTTCGCGTAGAATACGAATCTGATTTGTAAATTAGCAGCGGCGTAGTGTATCGCACCGTATCGACAGTGGGGCGTGGCATGTCTCCCTATGTCCCAGCGATTGTTACGGGCTTCACGCGCAGAGCAGGCAAGTGATCGAGTTCTCGATTTCGGAAGGTGGAGTAAAGTTGGGAAAGTGTTTTTCCGCGTAGAATACGAATCCGATGTGTAAATCAGCAGCGGCGTAGTGTATTATACCGTATCGATAGTGGGGTGGCATGTCTCCCTATGACCCAACGACTCGTTTGCGACTGTTGAGAATAACTGGTGCAACCCCCCCTTCGGCTTGGTGGGTAGGCTCTTGGAGGTGCTCAGGAGGTTTTCAGCGGTGGCTACTATCATTGTGCCGTACTGGACTGGCAGGCACTGGTGGCCCATCCTCTGTCCAGACGGGTAACACTTTGTGCTGGAGTCAGTGCACCGTAGGTCATAACTTGCATGACTCCGTTCGACTGTACCAGTACTCGTACAATACTTGGTGACAGATACCTAGGTCACAGATGCATTATATATTCGTTTGTCTTTATAATCAGTTTACACTTGTATCAAACTATTCAGTGACCACCCGATATATTACGGTATAATATATCTCACAGGTTATGGGGTATCACCCCGCTTTTCTCACTGCTGACTTTACCATGATTGGCTAAGCTTTTCCGCTTGGCGGGGCGTTGGGGCCTCGCGAGGTGTTGAATTGGCCATTTTAGGGCGTGCGGTTTGCGCTAAGTTGCGGTGAGATTTCGGATTGGGAACTTTCGGCAACTTCTTCGAGTGTCCGCGTTGAATTTTGTTTTTGACTTGGCTTGATCACCCCTGTTCGACTTCGTTGATTTCGTTCGACCCCCATTTTGTCCTCACTCCGCAACTGCATTCCGTCGCTCGCCACCTTACAATTTACGCCTCGCTTTCGCCCCAACACCCCTCCTGTAGGAATTTATTCTGAATGTCTACATCTAGCATCAATACACCGGCCATGGGCGCTAGGATGCGCCTCGATTCGATCTTCGCTAGGAACGTAGGTCATAACTTGCATGACTCCGTTCGATTGTACCAGTACTCGTACAATACTTGGTGACATATACCGAGGTCACAAATGCATTATATATTCGTTTGTCTTTATAATCAGTTTACACTTGTATCAAACTATTCAGTGACCACCCGATATATTACGGTATAATATATCTCACACTTTGCACCCTTCGTGCGGGACTGGAGGGAGCTCCCCAGGGATACGGCAGAGGCTCTGTTCCTGCCTGGTGCGGGCCGGGCTAATGAGAGAGCCGTGGGCCCGCCTAACTTCAGGGTGATGGCTCTGCGGGTGGACTTTTGGGCATGAGCAGGAGGGCATCTGGACTCGGCCTTCTGGAGGCAAGTGGAGGTCAGCCCTAGGGACCCCTTGGAGCAAGAGCTGCTGAGGAGCATGAAGCTGGACATGGTGACCACCAGGGCAGTGGGCAGCTGGTGTAATAGTTACTTGGGAGCATTCGGGAGGTTCTCCAGGTGGTGTGCAGCCAGACAGCCACCGCGGGAGTGTTGCCCTGCACTGCCGGTGACAGTGGCATTGTATCCGAGGTTCGTCATGGACAGGTCAGACACATACTCAGTGGTTAAGACAACATCGGGGGCTATCCACGCGGTGCATGATGTGGCTCTGGTACCGAGGGACCAGAACCCCACCAAGACGGAGCTGTGCAAGGCAGTTCGGGAGCAGGCTCGGAGGAAGTTCGGGCTAGGTGTGAAGAATAGGAAGGCAGCCATGCCCGTCGTGCTGTTGGCCACCGGCATCAGGATGTACCACACAGACAGCAAAGGCAGGTTCTCCATCATCAGACCGACAGTGGCATGCATGGGGTCAGTGATGTGGGCGGGATGCCTGCGGTACTCAGACATGACGATGATCTGGGTTGGGACAATGAGGTTCTATCCGACCCACATGGTCTTTCGTTCTCCTGACATCCAGGAAGAATGACCAGTACTGTGAGGGTGATGTGGTGTACGTGGCCTGTGGAGGGAAGCATTTCTGTTGGATATACCCCTAGGACTCGGGGTATATTCACTCAGTGAAGGTTTTCTCAGAATGTAATAAAGTTGATAAGTTAACCCGATATAACGGGCATGAACAGTTAGGGTTCGGGTTCGGGTGACAGTCATACACACTACTATAGGAAGAGTCACAAAGCAAGCGGTGTGACTATTCCAGCACACCAGCCACCTAGGGTGGTGACTGGCTAGCCGAAGGCGAAACCTGTGAACAAACACCATCTAGAACGGTGGAAATTGTGTCCCAAGGGAAGGCCTGTCCTTTCTGGCAGGGCTGTTCCCAGTCAAGAGTTGCAAATCTGAAATCGGTCCGTGCTCGGACCCCTCTGCACATACAGCTACGGTCAATCTCACTGCGCAGGAGTGGCATGATTAACTAGCTAGCCACTAGTTGGCGGTGGCACTGCTGTGCCAGCCAGCCCGCAGCACAGTCATGGTGCCGTGAATTGAAGTCGTCGATGCCGTGTTTGAATCATTCGTGGAGGCAGAAAAGGAATTTGAATTTCGTCGATCGTCGTGCACAGCCGCATGGTCTCCAGAGCTCTGCTCCTCGTCATCGGACGAGTACGGCGGTGGCGGGTAAGGTGGTGACTGTGGAACATAATCAGGGTCGGGGTTATGCAGCCATGGCGGCCGCGGGACATTGCGGAGAGTGTGGAACCCCTGCCGTAGCTCCCGATACCGCGTTTGCCGATGCGGCGGAATAGCAGCCGGGGCCGCAAAAGTGAATGCAGGCTCGTTGGTGGTTGCCTCAGCAGCAGCACCGACCTCCAGGCCGGTGTGGTCCGGTGCACATGCCTCGCCAGTGGCGGCAGCTGTGAGTGGCGCCGCGGTGGCGCATACACAAAAGAACGCACAAAGCATTACCGCAATCGCCGAAGAGCGGGCAAACCCCCAAGGCGGTGCACCGCATCCCTGACGAGATGCCGTAGGGCGCGGGACCGCATCCTCACCGTCAATAGAGTCACACCCAGCTGCAGAGTCGTCCACGCCGCCGTCGCAAGAGTCGGTCTCCGACTCGGCGTGCAAGTACCGCATCGCGAAGTCCTTGCCCTCAGCCGTGATCGAGAGTCCCCCCATCCGTGCGATCTTGTCCGCAAAGCAGAGGTCGGGCTCGTGCTCGTGCATGGGGTCCACCGGCATCATGCCACCGGTGTCGGACGCCTCCGACTCGTCCGGGTAAACATGCTCGATTGCCGCCGGCGGTGGAGCCGGCGATGGGTCCTCTCGGATATGCGTGCAAGCGGCAGCCGAGATCCCGCTCTCGACACCACCGACCGTGAAGCCGCCCATGTGGGTGGCAGGCTGGCAGTAGGGCAGGAAGTCCTGCAACGCACCGTCTTCCCGCTCCGGCTCGATCCCGAAGGAATACGCCGAAACGCCGTCGAGCATCTCCGGCTTGCCCCCTGCCAGAAGGCAAAGTGCATCGAACCGCGCGCTGTCGTGCTCGTCCATGGCCGTCTGAAACTGCTCCGCCAGCAAGTCGTTCTCGATGTCACCGAGGGAGAAGCTGTGGAAGCTTCCCCCAGCTCCATGCTTGCCGCCGTTCGGGCAGTCACGGTGCCAGTGGCGGGACTCGTCCTTCTTGCACGTTGAATTTTGGCAGAACGGGATGAAGTCACCGCTGCCCTTGTGGAAAGCAACGCGCTTCCTCACCTGCGACTGCTGCCAGTTTCCCCCCGTCGGGAGGTCACCTGCCGCAAAACGAACACCGGAGCCGCATCCCCCGTTGCCGATCTTGCTCTTGTCCGCCCGCGGGGTAAAACCCCGCCCGTTGACCTTGTCCGTGAGGACCTTCAGCTGCCGCTTCACGTCGAGGATGATGGCCGTGAGGTCGGACAGCTGCGAGGTGTCGCCGTCAGTGGCCACGGCTGCCGCGGACAAGGTGAACGAGGCAGTGTGCGTACCGGCTGCAACGTGTCGGGCTTAGCACTCGAGGACCCATTGCTAAATGGTGAGGAGGTCCACGGCCGCCCGCTGCTGGTGCGTGAAGAGTCGCGACACCACCGGCGCGTAGAACCCTGGGTCCAGCGCTGCGAGGAACAGCTCCTTCACCTCGCCATCGTCGAGAGTGTTGCGCCTCTTGGCGGACCGTAAGGCCGCGTTGAAGTCCGTGATGGATTCGGACGGGTCGGTGTAGGCCTTAAAGCGGACGCCAAGGAGGTCCGATGTCCCCTGGAAGGGTGCACCGGAGTGCAGCAGACGCCGTGCGAGCTCCAGCAGGGCCCGCTTGCCGTCCAGAGGGTGCAAGGTCGCAGACGCCTCGAGCCAGTCACCCGCCAGAGAGGCGGGAGACACAATGAGCTCGAGAGTTGAGAAGAGGAGCTTGTTGGCCTCGGGCCGCACGGCCAACGTGGAGTCCTCCAAGTCGAACATAGGGGCAAACAACGCGTCCTCGGCCTCGAATGCCTCCTGGAGAGCAGGCACCAGCTTGGAGAGGAGCACCTGAGCGTTCGACTCCGTACCCGTAAATCGGTCATGCTTGTCGGGAAAGCACTTCCGGATGACGTGCTTCGCCACGCTCTCGTCGAAGCGCTCACGCGTGAGCGAGCGAACACCCGCCAATAAAACGGCTTGGGCGGAGTTCGCAGCTGGAACACCAGCAGGTGCTGGAGTCAGTGCACCGTAGGTCATAACTTGCATGACTCCGTTCGACTGTACCAGTACTCGTACGGTATATTATATCTCACAGGTTATGGGGTATTACCCCGTTTTCATCACTGCTGACTTTGCCATGATTGGCTAAGCTTTTCCGCTTGGCGGGGCGTTGGGGCCTCGCGAGGTGTTGAATCGGCCACTTTAGGGCGTGCGGTTTAAGCTAAGTTGCGGTGAGATTTCGGATTGGGACTTTCGGCAACTTCTTCGAGTGTCCGCGTTGGATTTCGTTTTTGACTTGGACTGATCACCCCTGTCGACATCTCCTTGGCCGTCGCGTATTCGACTTCATTGATGGGATGTTCAAGATGTGGGGACAGCTCCCCGAGCACGCGCCTGTAACCCGAGGTATGGTTTGTGGCGGGTTGTTGTGGATGCCCATGGGTCGGGAGTTGCGTGTTAAGAGGGCTGTTAGCACTCCCTACGCGCCCCCAGACCCGCGACGGGTGGTGGCATCAAGCCGATGGGTCGGGAGTTGCGTGTTAAGAGGGCTGTTAGCACTCCCTTCTACGCGCCCCCGGACCCGTGGCGTCACCGAGGTACGGTGTGTATGGAAGTCGCATGGGTTAGTGCGCAGGCTGTTGGTGACGGCTGCGATGTGGGGACAGCTCCGCGGACACGCGCCTGATCCTTAGGGGCTGCATGTGATAGTGGGCGGTACCGTATTCTGGGCGACGGTGTGCATGGTGGGCAGGCGCCCGGTTGTAGAAGGTTGCTTGGGATGTTCAAGATGTGGGGACAGCTCCCCGAGCACGCGCCTGTAATCCGAGGTATGGTTTGTGGCGGGTTGTTGTGGATGCCCATGGGTCGGGAGTTGCGTGTTAAGAGGGCTGTTAGCACTCTCTACGCGCCCCCAGACCCGCGACGGGTGGTGGCATGAAGCCGATGGGTCGGGAGTTGCGTGTTAAGAGGGCTGTTAGCACTCCCTACGCGCCCCCGGACCCGTGGCGTCACCGAGGTACGGTGTGTATGGAAGTCGCATGGGTTAGTGCGCGGGCTGTTGGTGACGGCTGCGATGTGGGGACAGCTCCCCGGACACGCGCCTGATCCTTAGGGGCTCCATGTGATAGTGGGCGGTACCGTATTATGGGCGACGGTGTGCATGGTGGGCAGGCGCCCGGTTGTAGAAGGTTGGTTGGGATGTTCAATATGTGGGGACAGCTCCCCGAGCACGCGCCTGTAACCCGAGGTGTGTTTTGTGGTGGGTTGTTGTGGATGCCCATGGGTCGGGAGTTGCGTGTTAAGAGGGCTGTTAGCACTCCCTACGCGCCCCCGGACCCGTGGCGTCACCGAGGTACGGTGTGTATGGAAGTCGCATGGGTTAGTGCGCAGGCTGTTGGTGACGGGTGCGATGTGGGGACAGCTCCCCGGACACGCGCCTGATCCTTAGGGGCTGCATGTGATAGTGGGCGGTACCGTATTCTGGGCGACGGTGTGCATGGTGGGCAGGCGCCCGGTTGTAGAAGGTTGCTTGGGATGTTCAAGATGTGGGGACAGCTCCCCGAGCACGCGCCTGTAACCCAAGGTATGGTTTGTGGCGGGTTGTTGTGGATGCCCATGGGTCGGGAGTTGCGTGTTAAGAGGGCTGTTAGCACTCTCTACGCGCCCCCGGACCCGAGACGGGTGGTGGCATGAAGCCGATGGGTCGGGAGTTGCGTGTTAAGAGGGCTGTTAGCACTCCTTACGCGCCCCCGGACCCGTGGCGTCACCGAGGTACGGTGTGTATGGAAGTCGCATGGGTTAGTGCGCAGGCTGTTGGTGACGGCTGCGATGTGGGGACAGCTCCCCGGACACGCGCCTGATCCTTAGGGGCTGCATGTGATAGTGGGCGGTACCGTATTCTGGGCGACGGTGTGCATGGTGGGCAGGCGCCCGGTTGTAGAAGGTTGCTTGGGATGTTCAAGATGTGGGGACAGCTCCCCGAGCACGCGCTGTAACCCGAGGTATGGTTTGTGGCGGGTTGTTGTGGATGCCCATGGGTCGGGAGTTGCGTGTTAAGAGGGCTGTTAGCACTCCCTACGCGCCCCCAGACCCGCGACGGGTGGTGGCATCAAGCCGATGGGTCGGGAGTTGCGTGTTAAGAGGGCTGTTAGCACTCCCTACGCGCCCCCGGACCCGTGGCGTCACCGAGGTACGGTGTGTATGGAAGTCGCATGGGTTAGTGCGCAGGCTGTTGGTGACGGCTGCGATGTGGGGACAGCTCCCCGGACACGCGCCTGATCCTTAGGGGCTGCATGTGATAGTGGGCGGTACCGTATTGTGGGCGACGGTGTGCATGGTGGGCAGGCGCCCGGTTGTAGAAGGTTGCTTGGGATGTTCAATATGTGGGGACAGCTCCCCGAGCACGCGCCTGTAACCCGAGGTGTGTTTTGTGGCGGGTTGTTGTGGATGCCCATGGGTCGGGAGTTGCGTGTTAAGAGGGCTGTTAGCACTCTCTACGCGCCCCCAGACCCGCGACGGGTGGTGGCATCAAGCCGATGGGTCGGGAGTTGCGTGTTAACCCTCAAACCGTTTCCTGGGTCATATATGACCCAAGGGTACCCAAAATTGATTTGTGAAGTCGTCTAAAATCCAAAAATGCTTTTGAAAACAGTTTTGAAAAGGTCTTCCTTATGCGCATCAAACAGCGTGCCCGATGTCTCTCAAAACTGTCGCATGCTTCCAAGATCAAACGATGAAGAGTGTGAAAATCGTTTGACGCAACACACGGTTATGGTTTGCGCGTATAAATACGCATGTTCAACCCTATTTAGGTCACGTTACATCTTCAACACATGGCTAGGCGTTATGCGAAACATGCTAGGGTCATGATTAGGGTTTACACGGGGCAGTGGATACGCATTCAGCGCCGCAATGCGTGAGATATACATTCATTGGATGACATCGCATTTTCACTCGATGCTCAATTTTGAACAATGCAGTACGATGCGCCTTTGAAATACGTTTCAAGTGGTATGCTCAAAACGCAAATCGGCCATCGTATGCGGCGACTATATGGAAAACACTGACCTCAACCAAAACCAAAAATAGTTATGACGGTTTAGGGGTTAAGAGGGCTGTTAGCACTCCCTACGCGCCCCCGGACCCGTGGCGTCACCGAGGCACGGTGTGTATGGAAGTCGCATGGGTTAGTGCGCAGGCAGTTGGTGACGGCTGCGATGTGGGGACAGCTCCCCGGACACGCGCCTGATCCTTAGGGGCTGCATGTGATAGTGGGCGGCACCGTATTGGGTAAAGGTTGGAATGTTTAGGAGGAACTGCGTGACGTTATGTCATAATGATCCTAGGTCACGGGCTCCCTGTTCGCACAGGGAGATGAAGTGGAGGAGGATTACACCTGGGAGGACGTTCAGAGGACCTTTTTCCCCAGATCCGAGGAGGCGTTCTGCATAGTGTGTTTAGAGGAAGTGGATCCGGAGGATGTAGTGGACTGCGGTGGCCTAGGATGCGAGTGTAAAGAGAAATACATGCATATTTCGTGTTTTGCTTTGCTTGTAGAAACCCTTGCCTCCTCGAGGTGGGTGACGTGCCCATGCTGTAGGCAGAAGTGGTTTGAGTGAACCTCTTTTGAACACTATGTAAATAGTATATTATGTAAATGCTACTGAGTCACCGCTTGCCATTTTTGTTTTATATTACAGCTTGTGATTTGTTCATTACAAGTGACGATGTGGGTCTTTCCGAGGTACGGTGTGGGTTGCGATGTGTACGGGAGTCGCATGAATAGCTTAGGGGCTGCATGTGATAGTGGGCGGTACCGTATTCTGGGCGACGGTGTGCATGGTGGGCAGGCGCCCGGTTGTAGAAGGTTGCTTGGGATGCTCAATATGTGGGGACAGCTCCCCGGGCACGCGCCTGTAACCCGAGGTGTGGTTTGTGGAGGGTTGTTGTGGATGCCCATGGGTCGGGAGTTGCGTGTTAAGAGGGTTGTTAGCTCTCCCTACGTGTATGGTAGTCGCATGGGAAGTGCGGAGTCCGGTTTGTAATAGTATAGGAGGTATTATTACAACATTCTATAGGAGATAGTCACGATGGGAATAGTATCAATAGTAGTAGCCGTAATAGTAGTAGTAGGAATAGTAGTTGAAATAGGGATAGGAGTGCTAGTGCGTGCTGGGGTACTGCCGGCACAGCAGTCGGAGGGACAACGCGCTGTCGGACCAGACGCTGCGAACCTACCTGAGGTGTGCAGCGAGCACAGTCACGGCATGAGCACAGTTATACATGCCGAGGATGGCAAACTGGTTGCCGTTGTCCGCAAGGCCGATGTGGATGGCAAGGATATTCCCGTGATCTTGTCGTATGCCACGGACACCCTGGATACGGAGGCCAAGATCTTGAGCACGCTCATGGAGACCCAGGACGGCGGCTACCTATCGACGCACCAGCCACCAACGTGGCAGGCGCAGCTCAGCGGGGTCCAGGCGGTGGAGTGGGTTGGCGACCGGGGATTTGAGTCGCGTTGCAGGCGGTGCGGGAGTTCGTTGCCAAGGCTGGTTTCGTTCTGGTAGATGTCCCCGCGGATGGGGATTGCTGGATGTGGGCCGTGGCATCCGAGCTGGGAACCACGGACAGCAACTTTGTGAAGTTCCAGCACGATGGAATGGTGCTACATAATGCGCGCCTCCGGGAAAATCTGGAGCGGTTATACGATGAAGTTCAAAACGGGGAGTTCGAGGATACGGATACGCAGAAGTTCAACTGGGACCTGTCGCTGGAAGCGCGCGCACTACTGAGTACGGCGCACTCCTATGGCACCGAAGAGGGCTTGCTTCTGTTAGCGGCCAGCGTCCAACGCTGCATCCAGGTGTACCGGATCCATCCGCCAGAAGATGAGTGGGTGCTTCGTCTAGATGCTGATCAATATCCCTTTGAGCCGGATACCCCTCAGACCAGGCAGTTCCCCCCGTTCACGATGCAACTCTTCGGCCCGCCGAGTGGGGCTACGCTAGCCTCATCGCAGCCCATCAGGGTATTGCACCTTATGTCATCGGGGAGCTATCCGGGGCACTTCATGCGCATCACGACTACGGCGCAGCTGGCGAGTGAACGCGCAGCAGTACAAGAGATGGCGGACAAGAGAGCGCGTCGACCAAGTAAGCCAAGTAAGCCTCCCTCCCCTCTGTCGTCTTGCCACGGGCTTTCCTGACGCGGGCCGTTGCTTGCGCTTTGGCATTGGTTGCGATTTACGGTGTTGTTGGTGGCTGCACGCTGGCCCTGTGCAAGATGTTAGCAGAACTGATGTCCGGCTGGGCGTGTTCGTTGTGCCGCAGAAGCAAAGAAGCAAGCGAAGAAGAAATCCAACGCAAGCGAGCCAAATTCGTAGAGGATTCTAATGTAGAATGCATATGCACCTAGAAAGCATGATGAACGCGCTGCCTTCGTGCAGTCGGCTACAAACAGTCTTTTGTATATAAGTTGTAAAATAATCGCTCATTTCCGTCCTTCCGTAGCTCGTTCGTTGGAGTTAAATTCCCTTTGATTTCCTGGACCTACTGCCCCCCACATACAACAGGGATGCCATGTTTGCTGTGCTGTGCGCTTGCCGAGGGGACGGCTGCGATGTGCTGACAGCTCCCCGGGCGCGCGCCTGAGCCTTGTTAGGCGTTTGCTCATGTATGCGGTGTGTCACGTTTGTTTGTTTGCCATGTTCGTTGGAGTTCAATGCCCTTTTCACCCATGACCTTATCCCCCCACCCCCTCAGGCGAACCCCGGAAAGAAGACCCGGAATCGCGGACCAGGCGAGGCGTATGACGCGGAGACCAGCATACTGGCGGTTCCCCCGGGGTTCGATGTGGGTGCTGGACTCATTATTGTGGACAACAAGAAGGATATCAAGCACGACCCGCAGGCAGTGCACAGGTTGAATCTTTGTGTGCAAAACATGGTTGACAGATACAAGGAGATCAAGCGGCCGTTGACGCACCTGCAGGCACATACGATCGTACGAGATCGCCTAAGGAATCGTCGTGCCACCATTCCCAAGCGAAAGGGCATGAGCATGGAGGCGTTCCAACGTATGGACATGGAGGCCTGCATCAAGTTCAACCGCCACACCCGGGCAAAGAACCTCCCCAGCCTGGTAATACCGCTTACGCATGGCGAGGTGACTGGGTTACGCGATACGCCCAGCGTGCAGGAGCAGGCGAGCATTCCGATCCACCCGGAGCAGCCCACTGCAGGTCAACGCGCCACGATTTCACCCGAACAGCCTGACCTCCCGGACGTGGCCGCTGATGCACCGGAGCGGGCTGGCAGTCCGAGGCTGCCGGCGCAGCAGCCAGCGGTACAAACGGCTGAGGGACCAGACGTTGTGAACATGGCGGAGTGGGACGCCATCAGCGATCAGCTCGACGAGATCGACCAGATGCAGCAAGCGACAACAGAGGCGCACGCGAGGATGCATCTGGGACTGGCTGAATGTGAGGCGCTGTTGAACTCCGGGGCTGGGGAGCGGAGCAACCCGCGTGCCGCTGTGGGTCCGGACCAGCAGAATACGTCAAGTCCTCGAACAGCCGCCCGAGCATTTCGCACTGGCGTCAGACGGGTTCGGCGTGCAAGTCGTGCACGTGTAAACCAGGCAGTGCCTCGAGAGGCAACTACGGAAGCCAGGGATGCTGCACTGCCGGCAACACCTGCCCACATCCCTGTGGGGGCACCTCCTCCGCTGGAAGCAGACCCGGCGACTCCCGAACTTAATCTTGAGTTTGACTCGTCCAGTCCATCCCCAACTCCCGTGCGCAACAGCCCGCGACTCCGGAGGAATCTCGTTGACGAGCGCGAACTTCAGGAGCCACCCCTGGGGATGGCCCACAGCCCAGTACGTGCGCGTCCGATTTCCTCTGGACACGGATCCCACGTAACGGCTAGCCCACCCCCAGGAGGCAATGCAGCTTGCATGCCGCAGGCCCGTGCCACCACCACCGCGACCGGCAATACCCCCCAGCGCAGCAGCCCCCGTTTGCAGCAGCGCGCCAAAGAGCGCGAGCACGAGTCAACCGGGAACGCCTACCTCCAGCAGATTCAGAACAGGAGAGCAGGTGAGTGTCTCCTTTTGCTGTTTCAGTTTCCTTGCAAGCGCCATACGATCAGCCGCAACTAATGGAGCGCCACCCGGGCACCGTGCAGGGAATAAACGGAAGCTATGTGAGCTACTGTGTATGGGGAGCGCCACGTACCTGGAGGATTTTCAGCGACAGGTGCAGCAGATAATGGCTACTGCCCGGAGCTTCAGTACTGTTACAAGTACCGTAGTAAAATAGACGTAGCCGGCATTAAACTTGGTCATATAGGTCAAACCACATCTCAGAAAATTCATTTATGACCCTTTTGAATTTCTGAAAACGTGTATACATGCCACCATCAAGTTTAAGGTGGTGTATTTTGAGCGCGCTTTCGATGGGTAAAATGCCTGAAAATAATTTATTTTGCTCAGTACTGTTACAAGTACTGAACACTATAACCCTTGAGAGACCCTCATGCGAGGCCTTGGAGGTCAAACCAACCATCATGTTTCGATATTGGAAGGTATTGAAGATATCTAGCGAGTCACTTGCGTGATTGATATGAATTTGGGCCCGCGCGGTGATGGAATATGACCCACACCCGCCAGAAATCCGAAATTCGCTTTTTTCAAGGACGAAAATTATTGAATTGGCTCCGCGCGAACGTGTGACATAAGAACATAAGTCACAGTATGGCGGTCGTGAAGGCTTCTAAAATTCGATATACATGTATAGATGACAAATTTACTTGCTCGTGGCCTTTCCATATGCATAGCATGCATTAAATGCGTCATTCCTATCGCCAAGCGTGGTTGTTGGCGGCCCCTCAAACATATCATTTTCCGCACACCCATGGCATTCATAGATGTTTGTCACTCTTGTGGAACCAATCACTCTATGCCAACGGGACCTATGACCCACACATGATATGATATGATGTCTGCCTTCAATTTGAATGCTTTTCCACTTGATTCGGCGGTGTGGTGTGCTTGAAAAAATTATTGAAAGAGGCATGTCATTTTCGACATATTTGTCAAGCAGGTAATCCGGAAAATCACTGCCCATTGTGTTATATACGTCCAGTGAGAAGCCTCCAAGTGGAATATCGACCAATGGAGCATATGGCAAGTTAGTTTAGGTCATAAATGTGCCAAGATATGGATGGTAGCCCAACCGAACCAACGGAGATGCCTGAAAAAATTCGCGGGGACTCAGTACTTGTAATAGTACTGAACACGATTTCAGTACTATTACAAGTAATGCCGCAAGTGGCGCAACTAGCGGAGGATGCCCTGATATTGCACATCAAGCACGTGTTCAGTGTAACACGGAAACGTGTGCACATCACCTGGAATGGGGTGTTCGGCAAGGTGGAAATGCAAGGTTTCCGCGTGGCAACCGTACAGCACGACCTCGCCGAAGAGCACGACGCGGTCAAGCAGCTGCAAAGACGGTGGACAGCGGATCTAAAAAAGCGGGCTGATAAATCTGCAAGCTTGGAGGCCGCGTTCGAGGCCACCGTGGTCAAGGCGCCGCCGACACGTCGAACGCGCAACGCCCCGCGTAGTGCACGCCCCTCCAAGAGCATGCAAGAGCGCAACGCGACGGTGGGACCGACTGGGAGCGACCACGTCCACATGACGAACGTGCTCAACCGGGGACGCCTCGCGCACTGTGACCGGATGAAGATGAGCGCAGCTCGCCGGAAGAAGCTGAACTTGACCCAGAACACCGACTACGGCATGAGCTTGCTGGAGAACTTCACACACACCGCGTATGGGGAGTTGTACGAGGCTGACCAGCTGGATAAAACGGGGGAGAAGAAGGACCTGCACATCACCGTCGGCCGCGATTGTCTCGAGCACGACGCCCTCCCCGAGTGGCGGGAGATTGGCCACCCTGCCGTTATGCGGTGTCATTGCATCGGAGTGGAAGCGTTCGACGAGGACTCGGATGAGGAGGGCGACACGCAACAACTCCCCAAACCGCGCGGCGCTTTCGACTACTCCGTATTCCATGACGATTTCAGTGTGGAAACGTTTGACTTTGAAGAACTGGTGAAGTTGAATCTGGTTCGCCTGCCGGACATCGCAGTGACCCAGGAGTACGATGTGGTGTGGACAAAAGCGCCGGTGGATGCCGCCAAATCCGTGATGCAGGAAGTGCGCCACACCCCGGCGGCAACATCCAGGCCATCCATTTTACGGACGGCCGAATTCTGGCAGCGCTAAGGAGGTACGTGCAAGTCTGCAAGGACGACCCTTTTGGACGGGGGGGGGGCGCTGTTATAGGCACCTGCGAGCATGTTTCATGTGGTAAAAGCTTCAGATGGGCGAAGGCGACGGGCGTGGCAGGGTGTTGAATGCGCAGGGCGCAGGAGAGGAAGCGGACGAAGAGTGCGGCACGGTAATGGACAGAGATGCCAACGGCGCCCCGCCCGCGCGCGGGTGTAATGAAAAGCGATTTGAGGTGGTGGAGACGACAAGAGGGAAGATCGTTCTACCGATGAATAATGGGTCTACTACTTTGGTTTGAAGGATGCCATCGAGAGGTGGATGCGGGATCCCGAGTTCTGCGAGACCCTGGCACGCTGCAACGCACGACAACAACCAGACTTCTGGTCATCGGACTTGGCTAAGGCTAGAGACCATCAGGGTGTTTTCGATTAGATGCGCGACTAGGAGACCGCGTGGAACCTTATTAGTAGAACAAACAAGATTTTCATATATATAATTTTTTGTGTGTGTACTACGATTCCTGTGTGCGCCATCCTACCTGGGTAATGCCTGTGATGCCGTGTAGCTTAAGCTGAAACCGGCTGTTCGCCGGTAGCCCAGCTCCTCACGCGATGCCTGCGGACTGCCGGAGGGCACCTGTGTTTTGGACGTTTGTCTCAATGCGTGGAGACCTTTGTGCGCGCAACATATGAGGAATGTGATGTGTGAAGCTCGATGCAGGGCATACAAGGGATTGGCATGACCTCAAGCGAGGTGTATGACATGGTCATGAGGTGCTACCGTAGTCATCGTAGCCTGAGAACGGAACTCCATCACCGGCAAGGGGGGCATGGTGCCCCGAGGGGACCATGCAAACCGGAGGAGCGGGCACGGTTGGAGCTGCTTACGAACTGGGTGCATGAACGTGGCGGAAGGCTGTATAAAAAAAGATGGCTTGTGAAAGAGATGCCACGCCTGAACTGCGCTGGGGACACGCTGATCGCCGATGAGGTAGCACCTGATTTGGAGCATGACCACCCTGCAGGGGCATGTCAAGGAGCTGCTTGTGACGCGGAGAACGAGGCACCAGGCACGCCACCAAGCGACGCAGGTTTTGAGAGCGGAAATGAAGCTGGGGCTGAAGAAACCCACTTCACGGACGATGAGGAGGAGGAAAATGAGGAGACCGCCCAGCTTTTGGCCAGCTGGTTGGAGGCAAAGGCGGATAAAGACTTGCGCAACGAGAATTTCTTTGTGAAGGTACGAATACTACTACGTTGCTGCTAGCATGCATCACGGAGTGCGTTTTCCGGCATGCATGGTATATGCACACACTCTGACAAGGATTGCGGGAATGGTGCTGTGCGCAACACGTGCCAGGCGTTCCATGCGCACAACTGTGCCGAGGCGGCTATGTGGGACGAGTTTGCCGCGGCCGCAGAGGGCCTAGTCGACCCGGACGAGGAGGTGCAACTGACGGATGACGCACCCGACATCGGGGAAATGGCGATTGACGACCCGTGCCTTCACCTTAACCCCGGGGATCCTTTATTTTACGGAGACACCGCTCCCGATGTCCCGACGGTTGGCGAAGCGGTATGCTATTTCATGGAGTTGCGCATTGCGCAAGCGTGGTCGCGGCCATCGTTCGATCGCTTTCTACAAGTGATGATCATGTTGATGGGTGGACCGTCCCGCTGTTGCCTGCCATCGTCCCTCTACAAGATGAAGACATTCCTGCGAGTGCAGGACCACATGGCGCATGCAGTGCATGTATGTCCCAGGTGGTGCCGGGCGTTTCCTCGAGAACCAGATAGCGGCAAATGGAACGCGGACGAAGAGTGCGGCGCGGTAATGGAAAGAGATGCCAACGGCGCCCCCGCGCGCTGGTGTAATGAAAAGCGATTTGAGGTGGTGGAGATCCGCACAGGCATGTACTAAAGCGGCGGCCGGCTGAGGTGCGACCGCCGCGAACAACACAAACATACACAACGGTGAGGCCCGTTATGGTCCCAATGCGTCGGTCGAATGCATACATGCAGTACCGTTTCGATTTATGGGCCACGTGTTTAGCAATCTTTCCTGAACTTGTGCTGGCATGGTGGATGGTTCGATGCAGGCGCCAACGCTGTATCCTCCTGGGCGATACCGAGTGGCTTTCTTGGCCTATATTGGATGGAGAAGAGCAACGAGACAACCAGAGATCCGGCCGCCATACATCGTCATATCGTGCCCACCCTATGCACTTTATTTGTGCACACGCGCAGACCATCTGTCGCTCGGCTAGATAGAACACGGTATCCAGTTGCTCTGACACCATCTACAGTATGGTGAATCGTCTACGTACGTACGCTTGTAAGCTTTATTTATTGTTCCACTTGCTTGCATACATGTGTAGATTTAGGGTTTAGGGCTTCCTTTCTGCACCAATCCCGTGCCTGCATTTCGTATCCTCCTTACCGACACGTGTGCAAATCCTTAGCCTCAAAGCCAATCACATTCGAGCATATGTCATTTTGCTTAAGTGTCATAGGGTGGGGGATGTGACATCTGTCATTTTGCTTAAGTGTCATAGGGTGGGGGATGTGACATCTGTCATTTTGCTTAAGTGTCATAGGTGGGGGATGTGACATACGTCGTTTTGCTTAAGTGTCATAGGGTGGGGGATGTGACATACGTCATTTGCTTAAGTGTCATAGGGTGGGGTGTGTGTCATACGTCATTTTGGCACTTACAAGTGTCATGGAGATTGGGGGATGTGTCATCGGTCATTTTGCTTAAGTGTCATAGGGTGGGGTGTGTGTCATCGGTCATTTGTCCAAGTGTCATAGGGTGGGGTGTGTGTCATCGGTCATTTTGCTTAAGTGTCATAGGGTGGGGTGGGTGTCATCGGTCATTTGTCTTAAGTGTCATTGGGTGTCATTTTCTTAAGTTTTCTTAAGTTTTACTTATATCACCGACGTATAACTCCATCGGCCAATAGCTAATTGCAACGCTACAATTTATACGTATGGAGGCTTGTGGGGGTTTATACGCAAAAAGTTAAGAAAAGATAAGAAAACTTAAGAAAAGTTAAGCAAACTTAAGAAAACTTAAGAGAATACTTACAGAAGTGCTGGGATGGGGATCTCTCCGATGTATTTTGTGATTAGAGTGTTGACCACTTGCGGACAGCTGGTTTTAGTAAGTCGAATTCTTCGGGCAGTTTGGACCCCTTTTGTCAGGGTCATGACCGATGACATATGTGTCATACATGTCATACGTGTCATACCTGTCAGACATGTCATACCATGTCATGTCATACATTATGACAGTCGGTCGCGTCATATATTATTATGACAGTCGACAGTATGGTCGACCATGACTGTACAGGTCGAGTCGCGTCATATATTTATGACAGTCGTCAGTACGGTCGACGATGACTGTACATGTCGCCAGATGATAATGTCATATCATCAGGCATCCCTGTCATCGAGAGTTCGTATGTCGAACTCGAAGATGGCAAAGCAAAGATACATCTTGAAAACAAACAAGAACCATCTTGGCTTTCAGCATGCGCGGAACTCGCATGCGCAGCATGAACGAACTAGTCGTTATTACCATGCTGGTCGTTCAACCTACGTCTCGGGTTCACAACCCAATGGCGGTACCATCTAAGATGATGGGAGACGTTAGGTACAAAAGTGAGGAAGCGTTGTGCTTCAGCAGATCTTCTTACAGAGACTGCACTCACAAACCCGCTCATCCGTACACTTGCATTGCTGTTCAACTTTGCAGTGTTTATTTTGTGTATTGATAATATATTCACGGCGCTTGTCTGCATAGCCGTATCAGATGGTATTCTAAAAGTCGTCAAGGCACGATACTCGAGAACTCAAGTGGGTGCAGCGATAGACGTAGTATATTTGATATTGTTCGCAGGTTTGCAGGTGGGCGCATATCGACAGCGCTCGCATAATATTGAATATCTGCAGGGCGAATAATATACAATCGCATATTGACAGCGCAGAGATAGCGCGAGGAGATTTCTCGCAGCATACACGCGGAAACAGCTGATCGCACACATACGCGATAAGGTGTGCGCAGGGCATACATCGACGCAGCAATGAAACGTATTCGCATAAATGGTTCGCAAATGTATGCATGTTCGCAGATGCGACAAATCATCGGCGAAATCGCTTTCGCGTGGAAAATCATCAGCGCAGTATCACGATTTTCATGATAGCACTAAATTGCTTCATACATGCAGCATGCGCGATGGTCACTAATTTACAGATGTAGCATGCGCGATGGTCGCATATTTCTACAGAAGTCAATCGCAGCATGCGCGCGCTTGTATGAATCACTTTCAAAAATTGTCCAGAATGATATATTACATAGTTGTCATCGGCAGAATTTTAATTCGTATACATGTCAGCGCTCGCATTCGTATGCGACGTACATTAGTGATTTTTGCAATGCAATTCCTTCCCACTGTTTACAATGTCAGCGCGTACAATGATTTATGGCCTGTCAGCACGATATACGTTCTTCATGATTTCGTCACATGCGAAGAACGCCCGATTTTAGCGTGCACAATTTTGATGTGTTTTACATGCAGTGAGAAGCACATATGTATAAGCCCGTCGAAATCATATGCAGAATGACTGTATACATGATCGTTATGCTTGGATACATTACCACTATGTTGCTGTAAAAGTATCATTATCATACTGCAGCAAATTCCAAAGTGTTCTGATGGCTGCACAAATACTTTAATCATCAGCATCATTCTATTTAGCATCACAATGATCTGTTCACAACATGTGTGTGCGAATCAGCACACACACACATGCACTTATTTCACTTACAGCAATCATCAACATGCAGTGCATACACTTTTATACTATGCACATATCTTATGCTGAATGATTGCATTGATTGTGAATTGTACATGCTTTATTATACTGTACAGCTTGATCACGATAACAGCTGTAGTACATAGAGCATAAGCATATTGCAGTGAATGCTAGTCTATATTCGAATCCATGTAGCAAAGGGTGCCTGAAAGTGATCTTAACACCATAATTAGTTTGTCATGCCTGGTGGAGCCGAGATGCTCTCCAGATCACATGTACATTCTATGGTGGATCACTGGATGGAACGCTCACCTGAGCTTCATGTAAAATCTATCAGCAACTCATTTTGTAATGAGATTAGCATGGAATTACAATGATCCCTAAACTTGATACATATCATGTTAGATGTAATCAGTACATGGTATGCTGACTGTCTTGCATGATAAATTGTCTAGGATATTGTGATATCCAGAATATATTCTGCAGAGTGTGTACAAGTAAACACACACACACACTGACATAAGTACTAATCAGCAGTACTACACACTGCACATACACTAGCATTCATTATACATGTTAAAATTCACTGACTCAGAGTGAATAGATCAACTATATTGTACATGGTAATATAGATACCACTTCCAAACACATGTGCGTGGAAAGTGTCAATGATGGCGATACATAAGGGAACAGGATAAGATAACATGTTGTAGGGCTGGATGGAGAATATCTCCAGACCCGAAGGCATTATACAGTGTTCATAATGCAACTGGTAACTGCTGAACACTGTCCATACCTTTACTATCGCTGGAGCAACTACAACAACTACGTTGCATATTGACAGTTGAATCAGACTTGATCAGATCAATTGCATGCAACACACAGATCAGTATTTACATGATATCTGTGCTAGGAGGCAAGCACAAGAGCAAGAAAAACGGCTAAGTATAAAACGCAGGAGTACTCAGTACGGAGTACAGTAGGACCGATCAGAATGATGTTGATGTGAGGTGCCTAGACTGTTGTACGGAGTACTCAGTACAGTTGAGTTATGGAAAGAGTTCCTGAATGTATAAGAACTCTAAGAGTAACCCGTTTCGGGGAGATGAACTGAACTGAAAAGTAACATATAAGTACGAAACCGTAACCGCTGTATATTTGTATTGAAATCATACATTGAAAGCATACTTGAAGTGAATAGCGAAATCCTATTCCGGATAGTTGACCGCCGTAGTATCGAAATCATACCTCGTGCGGTCGTTTAATAGTTAGTAATAAGATAAGCCCGAAAGTGTAAAGAAGTGAAGAAACTGGAGTGGTAGCCTCCTACAAAATGGTAATTAGTTCGTGTTTTCACGTTGCTTCCTTGTCTTTCTTGCGCAAATTCTGATCAACCCGCCCCGCCTTGTGCGATTAGTTAGCGAGTGCTTGCACTACGAAATCGAGAATGCCTGTGCTCTCGTTCTTGTTGCGCGGTGGTGTGTGGGATTGATGGTTCCAGGTTGCTTGGAGCCGCGTCGGTGTGGAGGAATCTAGCTCGACGACAATCTTTTAAGGTGCGAGCGTTGCCTTAGTCCTAGCACGCATACACGCATAGCACGCATATCCGTGCTTTTGGACTCGCAGGTGCGGGAAGACCAAATCGCCTCCGTTTTTCGGCAATTCCGACCCTTCGCGGCGGAAGCGCTGCGCAAATTTTTCAATTTTGCGTAAGCCTTTGCTGAAATTCGGGGTTGGTTCGGGGTTTCCCCTACCTTTAATTTAGCCTTCTAGTCCCCCCTATTCGGGAATCTCCGCGCTTCGGCCGGTGTGCTTACTTGTGCTCGCGCGCAAGTGGCGTATTCCTGGGATCGGGTGCTAGTTGCCACGTGTGTCGTGTACACTTTCGGTTTTAGCTAAATTAGATCTCACGCATAGCACGCATACTATGCCCATGTATTCAGATGAAGAGGAATGCCTCGGTCGGTCGGGCCGGCGTGGGGGGGGTCGGGCCGGCGCCGCCCCCGGCTCAGCCGTGGGGTCCGGTCGGTCGGGGTCTCGCGCTGCAGGCCTGTCGGTTGGCCCAGGCTCTGGGGAGTTCTGGGGCGCAGCAGGCGGGTCAGACAGCCGGGATTGGCGCTCCCGTGAGAGGGGGGGGGGAGTGCGGCGCGCGCTTGCGCGCCAATACGGCGGTGAGGCCCTCGAGGTTACACCGGCGCGCACGCCCCTGAGAGCCCCTCCAGGGTTGTCTGGTGGGCCCCCCAGGGCCTCGCCACCAAAAGCCCCTTCACCAGCGAGGGTCAGTGGAGCTGAGCCAGTGTCCGAGCTCGCATTGAGCTCGGCGCTACGGCAGCCGGCGCGCCGGAAGCGTGCGTCGCCCGAGGCTCCGGCACCGCCGGCGGCAGGCGCCGGCTCCGGGTCGGACTCGGACCGCTCTGCTAAGGGGTTGAACCCCTCGGCAGCTCCCTTCTCCCCACTCCCTGCGTCCAGCAGGAGTGCGAGTAGTAGGGTCGTCCGTCAGGAACCGACGTCGGGACCGGCAGCATCCTCCCTCTCTTCCCTCGTGGGGAGCGAGCAAGGGAATCTCATCAGTGCCCCAGGGCGCTTTGAGGTTTACCGAGCCAGTGACTGGAGTCCCCCGGCAGAAGGGGAGTCTGATGATGTCCGGCGCCCAGAGCAGCTAGACGTCGTCCAGTCACGGGGGCGCGAGTCTCGCATCCAGCCCAATCCGGCTTGGCGAGGAGAGCGACGTCAATCCATGCTCGCATTGGCCCTCCGTCAATGGAGCACCTGGGCGCTGAATTCAGCGCAACGACGTGCGAGAGTCTCCCTGCCATCTCGTCAGCGCGCAACAGCGCGGCTTGCGTGGGTCGCATGGAGGGCCAGGACGGACCAGTCAGCGCATCAGCGCGAGCTCCGGCGCCTGGCATTCCAAGCGTGGAATGACGTCACCCAACAGGTCGCCCAACTTCAGGGCCTGTTTGACAAAGGCAGTCGGCGCCGGGTCGAGTCCGCTTTCGCAGCATGGCGCCAGCATGTCGTCCAGACACAGGGTCTGTGGCGCAGAGGCAGACGTCAAGCTGGAGCTGTCTTCATGGCATGGCACCAGCAGACGATGCTCGCCAAGGAGAGGAGCACCTGGTGGGTTGGAGCCCGGAGACACCGGATGACCCAGATGGGCAGGAGGTGTCTTCGCGAGTGGCGCCGGCTCCCCAGGACGACCCCAGTCAGCTCGGACTCGTCCCAGGGAACGAGTGCTCGGCGTCCGGTAAGGAAGGCGGGAACCTCATCCGGTGTCAGCTCTTGCTCGGATTCCGACCAGAAGTCCATGTGGCAGGACATCCGTCGAGGCCTAAAGCGCCTGGGGAAAGACCACCCGCTGTCAGGGCTAATGTGGTTCCAGCTCGAGGACTATGGGCTCTCCGAGGACGGCGCTTATCGTCTGGAGATCCACCAGCAGTCAGTCTCCGAGTCCAGGGTGTTGATGCAGCAAAAGCGCGAGGACCCTCACAACTCCCTTGGGAGGTGTAGATTCTCTGTCTTTGCCATCAACGCCGGCAGACCAGGGGAGCTGGTACGCCAAGGGGCGGACCTCCAGGAGGTAAGGAGAGCGGTCGTCGCGGCCGTCAGAATGAGCGGCCGCACCCGGAAGTCACACAGGGGTCTTAGGAAGTCAGGTGCAGCACCTCCGAGTTCCGCAGCCCCCGGTGGGAACTGGTCGAACCGGTTTGCTCCCCTCTCGTCCTCATCGGAGGAAGAGCATCCCGCGGAACGTCCGAGGCCCAGGACTCAGGCGCCTAAGCCGAGCGGCCCCAGTCGCCCGGTGCCTCGCACCCGGAAGCCCAGTCGAGCACCATCGGCCCCGCACCCCGGTCCGACTTCCTCAGGGAACACGTCGTCGTCCCCGGAGTCCACTTCGAGCAGGAACAGTCAGGACCTGCAAGAGCTGAAGGAAGCCTGGCAGAAGGAGTCGCAAGCTCGGGAGGCAGCTGCCGAGGCTCGCCTGGAACAGCTGTCTCGGCAACTCCAAGAGAGTCAAAGAGCTGCCGAGGAGCGCAGGATCTCCGATCAGCGCGCTGCCGAGGAACGCAGGGTCTCCGAGCGACGCGCTGTCGAAGAGCGCTGGGCTGCAGACCGGCTGGCCGCAGAAGCCCGGGAGACTGCCCGGCAGTTGGCTGTCGACGAGAGCGTCGCTCAGCAGGTAGCCGCCGAGGAGCGGCGAGCGGCAGCTGAGGCCCAGCTGGAGGAGAGGCTGCAGGCGGTCATAGAGTCACAAGTCCAAAGGCTCGCCCTGGTTCAGGCCTCGCCCCCAGGGCCCGTGGAGTCAGACGCTCGGGGGCCCTCAGCGGCAGCGTCGAGTCCGGTTCAGGAGACGCCCATCTCCCGAGAGGGACATGAGCTGGTAGAGCCGACTTCCGTCGTCACCTGTGACGTCGAAAACCGGGACGTTCAAAGCCCTCCGGAGGAGTCGCGCGCGGACGTGACAGCGTCTCCACCGCACTCATGGGACTTTATTTCCCTTCCTATACGGGTCTGCGACGCCCTCCGGAAACAAGTGGTCGGGTATGCCAACTCGGGGATCGACGCCCAGCGCCTGTTTTACGACGCTGCTCGTAGGTATCGCGCCCTTGGTCAGGTCGCCGGGTGCTTACACCCTACCAACCAGATCAGGCAGTGCCTGAAGGCAAAGTTCTCGGACGAGGACAGGGTCCTCGGGGCCCAGGTGATTCACAGTCTCACGACGGCCTTGGCGTCCGTCGCAGAGAGCTGCGCTCGATGTGGGTGCGGGCACGAGGAGAGCCCGGTGCGTATGTGGGCGTGTCAGGCAAGCGCTAAGAGAAGTGTGGTGGCGTTCATGAAAAAGGTGTACCTGCCGGTGTGTGGGTTTTGCGCCGCGGACGTGTGGCCCGGTGCTTTCGACCACTTTCCGGCTGTGATGCCACCTCCGATTCCTAAGGCGGCAGACACGCCGGAAGACGGGGGGGGGATGGTCCCTCAACTGGAGCACTCGGAGCCAAACGAGCTTTCGGAGATGCCCGGTGCCGGCAGTCATGGTGGTCCTGGTGGCTCGGGGAGCGGTGACCCTGGAGGGCCGGGAGGCCCGGGGAGTCCGGACGAGGACCCTGGCGGCGATGGCGAAGACGGGGATGGCGACAGCCAGTTCACCTTCTCGTCCTCCTCTCGTTACAGGGAGCCCCGGAGCCATTACAGTCGTAAGGACGAGCAGCACGCTCTCAAGGAGGCCACCAGAGCCATGGAGAAGGCAGTGGACAAATACCACACAGAGGTGGAGGGGTCGTCCCACGTCTTTGGTCGGCTCCTCCGATTTGTTCGGCAAGTCAGGGAGGTTCGGGAACTGGAGCCGGTGCGCTACGCCATGGAGATGGCGCGTCTGGGACCACTAGAGAGCGGGGGTGAGGAGAAGGTGTTGTCGGACCACTCCCTGCTGTCAGAAGTGGCCAGACACTGCTTCGGCAAACTCAGCTCCGAGTACCGCGAGCTTTCTTCGGTGTTGACGGAGGCTCGGGAAGGTAAGAACCTCACCCTGGACGTCATAGTGGTTCCCTTGGCGCAGCTGGTGATGCCCGACAAGGGGGAAATGGCGTCGATCGGTCCGTTCCTGCGTCGCGTGCGTCAAAGTCAGGACAGACAAACTCGCACGGTCCGCGAGTTCTGGGACGGGGTGCACCTTGCTCACGACATCGTGAGCATGCTGGCTGCCCACGAGCTCACCTCTCCGGTGCCGGAAGAGGAGCTGCTGGAGATATTCCTTACGGGATTGATACCGGGGATAAGGAGGAAGGTCTTCCTTATAGCCGAGAGGAAAGGCGCTTCGGTCCTGACTCTGAGCCGGACGGCCAGTAAAGGCCGCCACGAACTCCTGACTTGGGCCATAGAGGCCGAGCGGGAGTTGCGGCAGAGCCAGGATAAGACGAGCCGCTCGGTCCAGCTGCTGGCCCACGTAGATGTCACGGAGGAGCTGCTAGCCATGGCGACATCCGCTGGCGCTCCGACACCCACAGGGCAACGACTCGGCTCCCCAGAGTACGAGGGCTGCCGTCTGTGCAAGAGCATGGACCATTATGCCCGCGACTGTCCGCAGGCGAGCCAGCGCCCGAAGGAGTGGGCCAAGTGCCTCCTGGAGGACACCCTGGCGTTGATAGGTGACGAGTCGGTGGAGGAAGCTTTGGCTGCCATCGGTTTGGATTTTGTCCAGGAGGACGCTCCCCAGCCCGGGGCGTCCTCCCCGCAGTAAAGGGCGCGGGCCCCGTCACTGCGGGGTCAGGGGGACAAAAGGGCCCCGCGCCGGCGTCCACAGCGATGCAGGTGCTGCATGATAGGTGGAGAAGGTGTGGGAGACACCTTAGTGGCAGCGCCAGGCGCCACCTCAAGAGCCAGAGTCGAGTCGAGAGGTATGAGCAGGAAAATTTAGACATGCTAGCCGCCACCCGCACGGAAAGCCCAGAGCCTCCTGAGCGGGAACAGGTCGAGCAGCGCGTCCAAAGAGAGCAGGCAAACTTCTGGAAGTCCGCCAGAACCCCAGCAACCGCCTCAGTTCCGCGTCCCGAGGAGCCGTGGGAGCTGCTCTGTTGGATCACCGGTGCGGACACCCGGGGTAAAAACCGGTCGAGCCACACAGTTGAGCCACGGGCAGTCTACCAACAGCACCTGGAGAACCAGGGGTCGGATGTTGCGAGAGTTCGCGGGCACTGGAAGTTCAGAGCTCAGCGTTTACCCCCCAGAGTTAGGAAAGCCTTTCAGGCCCAGCAGCCAAGTGCTCGCCTGCGTTCCGCCATCAGGGCGCTAGAAAGGTATCTAAAGCTGGAAGAGTCAGAGGTCCGGCCGGTCAAGTCCCTTGCGCTTTGGAGGGCAGGGCAAAGGCGGATGAGACAGAAGCTTGGACCCACGACTAGTAAGCCCCAGTTGAATCGAGAAGAGTTAGATAAGCGCTTGAAGCGGCTCGTCAGGGTGCGCGAGTTCAATCGCCGACGCAAAGCCATCTTGGATCAGGAGTTCGGACGGTTTGTTCGCGTTGCCAAACCCAAGCCTGCCGAGGAAGAAGAACTCTCACCACCAGAGAGAACTTCAAAGCCCAGTCGGCCGTGGGTGACCCGAAGCAGGGCTCGCCAGGCTTTGGGCCCGAAACGCAGACCATGGCTGACTCCTGAAGACAAGGCGCTTCGAACCTCTCGATTGCAGCGCAGGTACGAGTTGGAGGGTAGGGACCCGGCTTCTACCTCAACAGAACGCCAAGCGGACTTCCACGCCTTCGTAAAGGAGGAGTTGGAAAGGGAGAATAGGGAACTTCAGCAAGACAATGAGCTGATGCACCGGGACGAGCAAGTCAGAAAGCACATAGCGGCTAAACTGGCTGCAGCGTCAGTCCAAGTCGCGGTGTCCCCACCAGACTTCCCAGAGCGCAGCGCAGTTCAGAAAGCAGTCGCCATCGGCCTGCTAGCGGACGCGTGTACTTACTGCCTCCCGGACTGTGACTCCGACGCAGAAACGTCAGTCACCCGCCTGGACTGCATAATGCAGGACGGCGATATCAGTCCGAGCTGGTGTGAGTCCCTGGCAGCGGTGTCCTCGATGGGAGCGCGCCCGAGGAGTTTCGACAGGCACAGTCGCACACCGACGTTGTTGCTGTTTTGGGCCTGGATTGCGGGCGTCAGAGTCAAGGTGTTAGTGGATTCGGGAGCATCCACCAATATCATCGCAAAGAGTACACTGCAGAAGCTCTCCGGCGTCAAGCCGGTGCGCCACGAGCAAGCCATGCGGGTTCGAGTGGCTGACGGCACCACGTATGATGCTAATTCCTGCATCAGGCCCAAGCTCCTTGCTGAGACGTCGAAGGGGTCTTACGGCCAGCAGGTTGAGCTTCGGGTAATGCCACTCGACCTCAAGGTGGACGTCATCCTGGGGGGTCCTTGGCTGGCGAACCTTTCCCCGGTTACGCTGGATTATAAAAACTGGGGTTCGGTCCGGTTCACCAAGGGCAGGGAAGAAGTCGTCATCACCGGCTGTTCGCCGGGGTCACCGGACCCCAGTCGGTCCAAGGACACGGCAATGGCACTGGTACAGGGAGTCCTTTTGAGCCAACGTCGGGCTCGCCGGGACCTGCGGACCCTCCGAAACAGAGAGGAGCAGGCTTTCGTCGTCTACCTCGGCCCCGATGGGACTTTTGGCGCGTTGGCCTGCAACAAGGGGGGGGGGAGACTCCGACGACGACGAGGATTCCCCCAACGATGTTGTAGCAGGCCTAGCGTCAGAACCCTCCTCCGGGTCCGAGGATAGTGAAGTCAGCGTGCGTCCCAGCGCAACGGTGCCGGACGGAGCTGAGGAGTCTGAGGGGCCGGGAGGGTTGGTCTCGGACAGTTCCGAGTCCGGCTACAGTGACGTGGAAGGGGCGTGTCATTTGCAGAGAGTAGGGGCGGTGGTCGAGGATATTAGGCCACAAGGATTTGCGAGTACGGTCGACGAGGCCGGGGATCACCCTGACCCTCTCAGCTTTTTCGCTAGCAAACAGGAGGCGAACGGAGCATTTGCGTTGCTTCCGCCAGCGGTGCGTAGACAGGCGATAGAGGATCACGCGGCCGGGAAGCCACCCACCTGGCACGCGCAGGCAGCCGCGGCGCTCCAGCAGGGCCGGGGTCTGGTCGCGGAGCGACGACCCCGAGCACGGCGTAAGCGAGTGCGTTGGCGTGACCAGGTCGCAGCAGTCGGTCAGCCTGGTGCTGAAAGTGGCCCCTCCACCGAGCAGCCACCGGGACCAAAAGTCCCCACTGTCCCGAGTCCTCAGAGTCAGAAGTCGCGAGCCTCGGCACCAGTCCCGTCGCCAGCTCCGCAGACCACAGACCCGCCGGTACCGGCCGCCCCGCCAGGTACTACCTCGCCGCCAGCCCCACAGACTGCTCAGGCCTCCCCGGAACCGCCGGAGGACGAGATAGACGAGACGGTGTCGCCGGAAATCTGGCAGCAGCTTAGGGACCTGGAAAAGGAGTTCGCAGATGTCATTTGCACAGAGTTGCCGGAATCAGTCCAGTCAAGGGAATTCAAGTCCGGCGTCCGGCTCAGGCCAGATTGGAATGGGAACGCCTTGCACCGGCGAGGGTACAAGCTGTCGCAGGAGGAGTTGCGGCAACTCCGGCAACAGCTAGATGAGCTCTTAGCCAAAGGGTACATACGACCCTCGGCCTCTCCGTGGGGCTGCCCTGTGCTGATGGTCCCCAAGCCGAGTAATCCCAAGGAGTTGCGTCTAGTCATTGACTACAGACAGATCAATGAGATCACAGTCAAGGACAAGTACCCCCTCCCGGATGTCCAGAGTCTCTTAGATGATCTACAAGGGGCTACCGTCTTCTCTACGATGGATGCCCTTTGGGGATTTTGGCAGGTCCCTATGAAAGCAGAGGACGTGGAGAAAACCGCTGCAATGACTACGCACTTTGGAGCGTACGAGTGGTTGGTCATGCCTATGGGATTGTCAAACTCCCCAAGTACCTGGCAAAGGATGATGCAACAGTACCTCCGGCACCTACCCTTTTGCAGAGTATTTGTAGATGACATCATGATTTTCTCGGCTGAGGTTCCGGGTAAGAGCGCCCATGAGGTACACCTCGACCACCTCCGCCAGGTCCTGGAG